>JABUQX010088479.1:2500-7500 GCA_015478945.1 Trachelipus rathkii
ACATTAATAAAGCTAACATAGCATCACCTGAACTAAGAATATAATGTACAACAACAAACCTAGCATACCTTAAGCACGAATAAACTGCTAACAATAACAAAGTTCCACAGCTTACCAACAATAAAGTAACTAACATAGCATACAAAAACGTAACCTATTCACACTTTGGCACGCATATCTCTAACATATCAATGTTAATTTTACATTAACATGGTAATAATAATTACTTTTTTTAAAAAAATGATTTAGTTTAAAAAAAAAATTTTTTTTAGCTTTATTTGTTTAAAACATTTTGTTTTTGCTAAAAATTTTATGCTTTTCAGGTTTATAACGTAAAAAATTTGCAGTTTAATATACCCTAAGGAAGTAAATCAGTAAATCAGTAAATCAAACAACCCACCCAACCCTCAACACCTCACCCAAGATCTATTGATCTATTGATTTATTGCTCTATTGATCTATTGATCTATTGATTCAAGTCATATTTTGTATAATATAACACAAAACTTTTATTATTTTTATGTTTATAACGTAAAAAATTTACATTTTTGCACAACCTAAAGCAGTAAATCAGTAAATCAAACCACGCACCCTATCCCTCTATACCCCATCCATGGTCTATTGATCTATTGATTCAAGTCATATTTTGTGTAACATAACACAAAATTTTTATTTATTTTTATATTATTTTGTTTAAAAATATAATTTTTACCAAAATATTTACCAAATTTTTTTATTCATTTTTTGTTTATAACTTAAAAATTATCGTTTTTACAGCCCCTAAAGCAGTTAATCAGTATATCAGTAAATCAAACCACTCTTCCCTCCCCTCCACCACTCCTCGCACCATCCTATGATCTACTGATCTATTGTTTCATGTCACATTTCGAGTATTAATTTGGATAAAAATAACATAAAATCAAGTTCTTTATACACTGACTAATGAATATATGCTGACGTAACAAAGTTTTCACATTAATAAAGCTAACATAGCATCACCTGAACTAAGAATATAATGTACATCAACAAACCCTACACATTACGACGAATAAACTGCTTAACATTAAACAAAGTTCACACTTAAGCACAGTAACGTAACTAAACATAGCATACAAAAACGTAACCTTTTCACACTTTATCAAGAATATCTCTAACATATCAATGTTATATTTACATTAACATGATAATATTTAACAACAATTTATCATAACCTTGTATAATTATCATACTGATCAACGAATATATGCTAAGGTAACAAAGTTTTCACATTAATAAACCTTACATAGCATCGCCTGAACTAAGAATATAATGCACAACGACAAAACCTTACACAACTTACGAATATACTCCTAACATTAACAAGTTCCATATTAACAACAGTAAAGTAACCAACATAGCATAAAAAACGTGTTGGTACTTACACTGGTGCTGGAGTCGGTGCGGTGGTGAGTTAATAAACATTCGTTTAGCCTCAGACTGGCATTTCTATTATTAAAATCTCGTTTTCTTTTTATAAACAACTAAAATATATTGTTTGCTATTTTTATATTATAAGTTTCCTTTTACATTTATTCTTTGTGCTTAATTTTTGTTTTCAATTTAAATTTTTTTAAATTTATTTTAAAATTTTTATTATTTCTATATTTTTAAATTGTTTTGTTTAAAAATATAATTTTTACCAAAATTTTTATGCTTTTCATGTTTATAACGTAAACAATTTTACAACAAGTCACTCTAAAGCAATAAAATCAGTAAATCAGTTAAATCAAACCACCCATCCTTACAGTTCCCCTACATCTATGATCTCTTATTGATCTATTGACTCCAGTCATATTTTGTATGCAATAACACAAACTTTTATTTAATTTTGTTTTATATGTTTAAATCATTTCTGTTTTTACTAAATTTTTTCATTCTTTTCATGTTTATAAGTTAAAAAACTTCTTCTTTTACAATTTCCATTTATTTTTAAATTATTTTGTTTAAAAAATATAATTTTTGCCAAAATTTTTATGCTTTTCATGTTTATAACGTAAATAATTTACGTTTTTACACACTCTAAAGCAGTAAATCAGTAAATCAGTAAATCAAACCACCCACCCACCCTCCCCACCCCCATCTATGTCTATTAATCATTGATTCAAGTCATATTTTGTATAACATAACACAAAACTTTTATTTATTTTTGTTTTATTTGTTTAAATTATTTTTGTTTTTACTAATTTTTTTTATTCTTTTCATGTTTATAACTTAAAAAACCTACTTTTACATACCCTAAAAAGCAATAAATCAGTAAATCAGTAAATCAGACCACCATCCCCACCCTACTCCCCCCTCTGCCCGCCTTCCCATGATCTATTGATCTTTTGATCTATTGTTTCATATCACATTTCGAGTATCATTTCGGATAAAAATAACATAAAAAACAAGTCCTTTATACACTAACCAACAAACATATGCTAACGTAACAAAGTTTTCACATTAATAAAGCTAACATAGCATCTCCAGAACTAAGAATATAATGTTTAAAAGCCGACACACTAACACACGCTTATGCAACGAATATAACTGCTAACATTACAAAGTTCCCATGCTTACCAACATATACCACCAAATCCAGCATTCAAAAAAAAAAAAAAACTGTAACCTTATTCACATCTTGTCAAGCATATCTCTAACATATCAATGTTAATTTTACATTAACATGGTAATATTTCAAAAAATTTATCTTAACCTTGTATAATTATCATACTGATCAACGAATATATGCTAACGTAACAAAGTTTTTACAATTAATAAAAAGCTTCATAGCTCACCTGAGACTGAGAATAATTAATGCAACAACGCAAACCTAACACACTTACGCCCGAATAAACTACTTACATTACAAAGTTCCATCTTAACAAACATTAAAGTAAACTAACACATCTGAGCGTACAAAACGAAATTGATCTATTGATTCAAGTCAATATTTTTTACTAAAATTGTGATAAATCATAACATAGATAAATAAGTTCTTTACATACTGACCGACGAATATATGCTAACAGGTAACAAATTTCACATCAATAAAGCTACATATCATAACCTGAACACAGAATATAATGTACAACGACAAAACTAACATAACTTACCATGAATAAACAGCCAGCATTAACAAAGATCATACTTAACAACAGTAATGTAACTATCAGTGCATACAGAACGTAACCTATTCACACTGTTTTCAAACATACCTGTAACTATCATTCTTATTTTTATATTAATATTTAATATTTAACAAATATAATATTTGACAAAAAATTATCATAACCTTACCTAATTATCATACAGACCAACGAATATATGCTAAGGTAACAAAGTTTTTAACATCAATAAAGCTAACATATTATAACCCTGAACTATCGTAAGAATCATAGGATAACACGGAGCAAACCTATCATACTCACCGTGTAACAATTGCTCAACATACACAAACGTTTCCTACTTAATCAAGATGAAGTTGCTAACAGGACATGGACAAACTAATGTATTCCCCGCTTTTTCCAACATGATCAGTCAATCAGCTAAAGGAGGAATATCTAACAAATCCTTACAAAGTGACTCAAATCTTTATCAAAGATACAGCATCTGAAAATTATGAATTGCACTTACCTTAGTCAAAGTGTCACTCATATCAAATATAACACATTCATTTTGAACTCATGAATATAAGAGTAGATCATTAGCAAAAATTCCTCGGGCAATACCTAAACATTCCTCCAGCTAAACTAACCTAAACCCAGCGTTTCTAAATAAACTCATCACCAGTTAACACAGGAATATCTTACGAAACTTATCATTTCTCTAACAAATCAGTGTTAATTTCACATTGTCATTTAAGAAAACGTAACAGAAATTAAACATAGCCTAACAAATCTAACAGTTACGATGGACGAAAACCTACAATATATACTAACATTTGGAACTACGAATAAGACATTAACATTTGGACCTATGAATAAGTTCTCAACCTACCCCTCATTACACTGCAAAATTCAACCTATCCCGCTTTTCAAGCATATCATCAGCAGCTAAAGCAGTATTATCTAACAAAATTCCTTAACAAAATTGATCAAACTATCAAAGATACCAGCATCCTGAACTATGAATTGATACTACATTCATCAAAGTGTCTTGCATATCAAATATAACATCATTTTGAACACCTATGAATAAAAGTGGAAATCAGCAAAATTATCTGTCAAACATCATAAAATAACCTATCGATCATACAGATCAACGAATAAACGCTAAGATAATATTTACTGAACTAAAAGCATATAGTACCATAACATACCTGACATACATTAAGCATGAATAAACTGCCGACATTAACAAAGTATAACAATCTCAAGCTTTACTATAGACAAACTGGTAGGTTTGGCAACAACGCATCATACAGAGGTGATTTTGCACAATGTAAGCTTTCAATTATTATTATTATTATTATTATTATTATTATTATTATTATTATTATTATTATTATTATTATTATTATTATTATTATATTATTATTATTATTATTATTATTATTATTATTATTATTTTAGTAGTAGTGTAGTAGTAGTAGTAGTATTTAATAATCATAACAAAGTGTTATTAACCGTAAAGCTAACATAATATCACCTAAACCAGTGGTGCCCAACCTTTAGTCTATCGCGAGCAAATTAAGAACTTAAAAATTTTAGGCGAGCCACACATAGGACGACGACTACTAATAATCATCAATTTATTATTATTATTATTATTATTATTATTATTATTATTATTATTATTATTATTATTATTATTATTATTATTATTATTATTATTATTATTATTATTATTATTATTATTATTATTATTATTATTATTATTATTATTAGTAGTAGTAGTAGTAGTAGTAGTAGTAGTAGTAGTATAGTCAGTAGTAGTAGTAGTAGTAGTAGTAGTAGTATTAGTAGTAGTTATGTAGCAGT
>JABUQX010088479.1:12500-15640 GCA_015478945.1 Trachelipus rathkii
AACTGGAAAGCTACATAGCGTAAACATAACTAAGAAAATAATGTACAACGACAAACCCTAACACAACTTACAACAATAAACTGTTACAGTTAAAACAAAGTTTCAACACGACTTTAAAACAATCCAGTAAAGTACTAACATTGCATACGCTGAACCTATTTCTACTTTTTTCAAGGCATCTCTTAAACAGTACTTAACGTTTAATCTTACAAGACACGTAAATTGTTAAGAAAAAATGGATCATATACCTTGTCCTGATTATCCATGCAGGACAACGACTATCTACATACTAACGTAACAGTTTTTTTACATTATTAACATGGTAATATTTAACGAAAAATTTATCATAACGTTACTTAAAAAAATCATAATCCCCAGCAAATAATTGCAAAATAGACAGTTGTTTTTATCAAATATATTTTGAAAACCTAAAGTTTTATCAAACATTTAAACAAAAAAATATAGTTTCTTTGAATAAAATATCAATGTAAAGTGTAAATAGTTTACCGAATTTAAAGCAGTAAATCCAGTAATCATCAGTAATATCAAACTAGAACCCGTTGCCCCCAGTTCTTCGCTGCATACGTGCGCTCCCTTTTCTTCCGACCTCCCTACGCCCATCCCGTCCATGACTTTTGATCTTTCGGATCTAATGATATCAGCTCTCATTCGAGTACTATTTCTGGTAAACATAAGTACAAAAAAATAAAGTTCTTTATATACTAACAAAATGAGAATTATAAATGCCTAAAGTATTGTTTTTCACCTATAATAAAAGCTAACACAGGCATGACAGAACTAAGTAATATATAAGTAAGATGAGAGAAGAAACGAAAACCTAACACTACCTTAGCACGAAAAAAAGTTTCCAGATACTTAACAACATTTGACAGTACCTAGCACACACCGCGTTTCAGATAGGTACAAACGACCTATTCACACTTTTTTCAAAGCATATCTCTAAATATCAATTTATATTTTACATTTCACTTATTTGATTATTACGGTCGCTTTCGAGTATATTCACTTGGATAAACCAATAGCACAACAACAGCCTGAATAAGGCTGAGGCCTTAAAACCCTCCTTCGGATGGGGTAATGCCGTCATAAAATGACAACATACACCGCTTTCCGGGGATGGATCCGTCCCCTCTCAGGATCCACATAATTAAGACCCCACTCGCGTCCTACCCTTGAAAGAAACAAGGTGCAGCGAGGCATGTGCGGCCTGACATATATAATATATATAGATATATATATATATAATATATATATATATATATATATAATATTTACTAATATATATATACTAATATACTATAATATTAATATATATATATAGTATTATATATATATTTCTCTCGGGAGGTAATGTGTTGCTGCTTTTTAGATTACACTTTGGTTTAATGAAAAGCTGTGTTTATTTCGTAATTAGGTACGTTGTAAATATTTCTATGACTGTAATAAATAAACTGATTTGTTGTGAAATGAGAATGAAGTTTTTAAGAATATTACTGTGTTAAATTGCGTGGATGATTGTTTAGAAACGTGAGCCTAGGTTCATAAGTTTTTTTTGAGTAATGTTAGGTTTGCTCAAAATTGGGCTAATGTCTGTTTTCTGTCAAGATGAAAATTATTTGTCTCGAGACCGCACGGATGACACTTTGATGAAGATAGTGAATTCAAATAGTTAAGATTCTGGTATCTTTTGATTAGAATTGGTCACTTTTTTTTTCTCTCTCTCCCTTCTTTTTCTGCTTTGTATATATATATATATATTATTATATTTTTTTTTTGTTTGCCCCACTCCCCGACTTCTCCATAGGAGGGAAGTTGAAGGGGGGGGGGGGTGACAATGTGGAAATGAGTTGAGTGAGTGGAATTATATATATATATAATAATAATATTATAGTATAAATATATATACTAAATTATATATATATATATATATATATTTATATATAATATATATATATATTATTATAATAAATATATATATTTAATATATAATATATATATATATATATATATGTTATGTGGGTTGAAATGGTACTAATAACAGAATCTTTAGAAAGAAATCAAAAAGTAGAGATACCGTTGGGAATTATATAAGGAGGAATAAAAGAAATCTAAAAGGTGGTATACGTAGGGAGAAAACAAGAGTAAAGTGAACAGTTTGGGTAGGAAGGAATGAAATGGAGGACTTACAAGGGAATAGGAAGCCTCTGTCTGGAAAGAAGCGGGCGAAAGGTTAAAAATTGAGAAATTATAGGGGAATCTTGGCTTTAGAATAAGTTGAATAGGGATGGTGCCTTTTAAACTGAATGAAAATGGATGTAGAGGAAGCGGTTGGAAAAGAAACACTTTCGAAAAATCCTTGCACATATTAAAGTTAATGAAGAAGGCTGATAGTTAGAATGTGTGTGGGGTTTGAATGTGGGCAAGAAGGAATAGGTTTAATTTTGGGGATGAGGTTTTATTAGTAGGAGGAGGTAAAATGGGTAGAGTTGGAAAAGAAGTTGGAAAGAATGGTAAATTTTGGCAGGTATAGATTATGAAATGAAAATCAAGAACGGAGGCGAGATTGGTGATTGATTGGATTTTGGAAGTTGTGTGATAAAGCGTTTATAGAGGGTATAGTTTTTCCAAGGGATTGAGGAGAGCGGTAATAGTACCCTTAATATAACGGGTAAGGGCAGAAAAGGGGAAAGACTGTGAAATTAAATAGGGGCGAAATAAGTTTTATTGAGTATGTTGTAGGGAAGGTATAACTGCCTGGTATTTGTGGTCGAAAGAGTTGCCGTTCGAAGTGACTGAAGTGACTTGGATTTGTGAAAGGACGAGGGTGCGTTTAGGAAGTGGTAGAGGTTATGTGCGTGGGATCAAAGAATCTTTTTACATTGAAACTAAATGATTGAAAGAAAAAATGAGTGGAGAAGAAAGAATAAATTGGGTATTTAGGTATTTATGGATTTTGCAACAGCGTAATGATAGAGTTATAGGGAAGGTTTATGGCAGGTGGTAGTGATATTTGGTGTTTCTGGTGGTAGGCCTTCTGAATGGAATCAAAAGTGATGATAGAGAAGCGTTAGTGAACGCGGTGGTGTAAGAATAAATGGTGTCAATGGTGAATGGTTTAG
>JABUQX010088480.1:0-18480 GCA_015478945.1 Trachelipus rathkii
TCAGTAATTGCCATATACTATTATATATAGTGATTATGCATTATAAGTACATATACTCATTATTATATATAGTATATCTATATATATAATATATATATATATAATTATAATATGATATACTTATAGATCTACCTATTTTGTCTATTTATTACCAAACAAAATTATTGTAATGTTTACTTAAAGATATTATTAAGAGGATTCTTTTTTCGAATGAAGAAGCAAATATTGATTTCCATTTTGCAAAATATTTAAAATGATTAAATATTAATAAAACGAATGCCAATTAAATAAAAAAAAAATCATTGAAAAATGAAACACAGAGGAGTTTGAGGTATTGGTTAGATCGGCCGGCGATAAAAATAATTGAAAAAATCGTTATACTGGCTTATTTTCTTCTCTATTTCCTATGCAGACTATCGGTGGCTTTCTCTCGGAAGGTAATTCACAAAGCAGAACAACAACCCATAATAACCACCCATAAATCATAAAGATAGAAGACATCATACGATGTATCAACTTCACTATTAATTATTTATATATGAATTATACATATATATATAATATATAATTAATATAATATATTATATATATATATATAATATATATTACTACTCACACATTATATCTGAATAATAAAAAAATACAACCTTATAACTACCCAACACAAACACAACACAGCGATTAAAACAAGACATATATCGTTGATTTGGAGAAGTCCGAGTTTGTATTTTTGATGATTTTTTTTTTACGAAACTAGTAAATAATATAATACATTTGATGTCTTTCTATTTGTTTAGTTTAACATGATTTTGCTAGGGATATTAAACAAAGTAAAGTTAACTGAAGATAGTGAACTTGGTCTAAATGAATTAAATATTAACATTAGCAGTATTATATATATATATATATATTATATAATATATATATATATATATATTATATATATATAATATATATTTATTTATATATATTATAATATATATATATTATATATATTATATATGTATATATATATAATTATATATATATATTATCTATTATATAATTATTTATATATATATATATATATATATATATATTTTATTATTATATATATATATATTATATATATATATATATATAATAATATTATACTATATAAACATAATGCACACTATATGTATATTATATATATATAAATATATTAATATATATATATATATATATATATATATATATATATATAAATTATTATTATATATTATTATATTATACTATAATAATATAATATATATATGATATTATACACTTTGACACGGCCGTCACGGGCAGAGCCCTATTCAAGCGAAGGGGTGTTTAAAGTCCTCCAAATTATTCAGTCTAGCGGCAGATTTTCGCAGGTGAGCACAGAAGCAATCTTAATAGTAAGGAGATTAAATTCGGTCGGAAGCACAAAAGATGAAAAAGAATTTCACAAAACAGAGGCGGTGAATAAGAGGAAAGAAGGAAGCACCGCACGAACTGTAATTCTGGAGTTTTCTAATATCAATACCAAAACTCATGTTGCGCACACAGCACGCCCTTGTGGTTCTGGGCGCGTTCGTTAAGGTGGTGTCTACGCAGGGAGTGTGAAAGTTCCCTCCTAGCACTTGCCGCTACGGTACCTATAGGGAAAAGAGAGATGAATAAAAGGCACCACATCGCGCCGCAAAAAACATCGGGTCGCGTGCAAAATAATTGAAAGTACAGGATACTTGTAACTCCTATGCCTTTTGGCCTTTGAATCAACTTTATCCAAAAAATTGATGAAAAAAGATCCCCATACATATTGAGATAGTTTGTCAACGCAACTAGGAATGAGACCCTTTGTATAGCTGAGAGCACTGAGAGCAGGAGGAAAAAAAGTCTTCGCAGTCCCTAAACAGAACTCCATGTTCTCTTGAGGCCGCCCCTAGGCAACCTTGGTGTGTGTGATGGTTTCCAAGACTTTTTTTGCTTATGTTAAGGCCAAGAGTGTTTTTATTTGGTCAACAGGAGAGACGAGAGAACCGTCTCGAAAGAGATAGGAAAAGGTTAGAAGGTGTTCGTCTTAGAGAGAGAGCATTTGATAGAAGTGGGTTGGGTTTAGAATTAAATTTCACGAAGGTTGAGGCGACCCCCCACCCGGGAAATCGCCGATCAGCCGGAAATAGAATCGAAAGGTGTACTTTAAGACCGAGAGCAATTTCTAGAAGTATAAAAAAGAGGGAGCAGAATTGAATTAGTCATGAAAGAATTGAAGCGGTCGAAGTTCCTCGGGCATGTATGATGGGCAAGAAGTATGTATGTGCAGCGTGAAAGATCGTGATATGAAAAAGCAAGGATAAGCGGAACAATGACAGAACCCTGAGGAAAACACCACTATTGACAAAAAAAAGAAGAAGAAGTCGCATCCCCCGTAATCGCAAACAACAAGACCAGAGTATTGGAGCAGATTTGGAAAGAAAGCTCAGAATAAGAAGCAAAAGAGAGCAAGGAACCCAAAGGAGGCGAGCTTTGGAACAGTGACGCGTTGCCAACCCGGGTTTCAAAATTGCTTGGATATGTCCAAGCGCCACCCACGCAAGTCTCGCCGTAGTCCTAAGGCCGGAAAACCATAAATCTGTTTAATAGGAAAGGTATATGCGCCAGTAGACCTCAGGCGCCCGAAAGCCTTACTGGCCGATCGGGATAAGAAGGGAAATGAGATTCCAAAGATGGTCTAGAAGTAGAGAGTTAGAAGGATTTTTTCAAAATCTTAGATAGAAATACAAGTTAGAGCTATTAGAGACGATGATAGTAGGAAGGATCAGAGCGGCTTCCTTTTTTTTTCGGAATAGGTTGGACATATGCGCAGCGTTATTACAAACCACTGAGAGACAAGTGCTAGTATTTGAGGGCATAGAGCAATATAGTTTTTTGAGAGGGCGGGAAGTCCAAGTACGGGAAGCACACCTCCGCTTCCAAAACTGCGGGAGGAAGCCATCCACTATATATATATATATAAAATATATATATATATATATATATATATTATATATATATTATTATATACTATATATATATATTATATATATATATATAGTATATGAATATATATACTATAATATATATATATTATATAGGGCCTATATATAAAAGCGAGAAGGTGACTTGAATGGATTTTGGAAGTTATGTAGCATAAGCCGATTTATGGACGGGTATGATATAGTTCCTAGGATTGGAGGAGAGCAGTTAAATAGTACCTCTTAATATATGGGTAACGGACGAGATAAAGAGGAAAACTTAAGAATTATAGTGAAAAACTAGTTTATAGAGTGTGTTGAAGGAAAGATATACTGCTGGTATTGGGTTTTTGAAAGGAGTACGTTCGGTGGATCTTGAGAGACTGCATTTGTTAAAAAAGAACAAGGTGCATAGAAGGTGTGTTGAGGATGTGTAGTCAATTCAAAATTTTATTATATTAAAACAACATTTATTTGACGAAATGAGAGAGAAAAGAATAAATAAATTGCTATTTAGGATTTATGCGACTTCGGACCAGGCATGTAGGATTAATAGGGAAGTTCTGTGGCAGGTGAAAGTAATAGCCTTATATGGCATTGGTGGTATGCTTTCTGAATGCGAATCAAAAGTAATGTAATTATGATTAGTGAAATGTTGTGTAAGAGTATATGGATCGTTGAAAGTGATCTGGTGAGAAGTTAGAGGTAGGGTATCTGGCATGGGTAAGGTATATTATTGTCACCCTTGCATGGAGAATGAAAGATAGCGGGAGAGGGTGCTTCTGCTATATTATTATGCTGCGTGACTTGGTTTTGCTTGGGTGCTGGCGAAATTTTGAAGAGGTTCATGGAAATGAAGGCTATAGATCTTCAACGAAAAAGGCATCACAATGTGCTCCCAGCAAACTGGACAATTTATGGGAAGGTTATTTGTGGGTGAAAAGACTGCTTAAAAGAGGAAATGACGCGCGATTCACCGGAACACGGTTGTAAAAGTCAGTGAAGAAATGACGCGTAAATTAGAGAAGAAGAGAGGTACATTGACGGCATGTCTTGGTCTATGGAAAGGAATGCAACGAAGTCGTTGGGTTTAGGGATCATGTATATTGGTTGCAGTGTGCATGGGAATGACAGGGATGGAAGAGTCCGAAGACCTTAAAGGAGCAAGGAATTAGAGTTTGCCACAAAGGCAGAGAAGAAAGAACATAACCAGGACGTGAAATGTCAGGAGGTTTTGTGAGAGGGAGTTTATAAGATGCTTTGCTTGCTTGCCCAGGGCATGAACCCCATATTGACGACCCCCATACCACTGTGATGTGAGTCCGTTCGCCACCAAAAGTCTGCATGAAACCCTAGGCCATGGATATTTTTCTGACTGTGACGAGTTCCTCACTGAATGGATTCATATATAAAGGGGACGGTAAAAGGGGTCTTTCTTTTCGACCGAAGTCACTTTTTTCCTAATACCTTTTTCTGTTTCCGATGTAATGCTAAGCACCCCACCCCACATCTGGGTCAGATAAGGTTATGACTGATGATGATGAATGAATATTTATAATATATATATATTATATTATATTATATATATATATAATATATATATACTATATTATTATATACTATATATATATATTATATAGTATATATAATATATACTAAATATATATATATCATTAGTACTATATATATATAATATATATAGTATATACATGTTGTATAGATACTATATATATAATTATAATTATATATATATATATATATACTATATATATTATATATAACATATATTATATATTATACATATATTATATTATACTATATTATATATACTATATAATATAATCTATATTATATAAATTAATATAACTATATATATATATATATTATATATATATATATATATAATATATAATATATATATATATATATACTATACATACTATATATCATATATATATCATATATTATATATTAATATATATATATATATATATATATATAATATATATATATATATATATATTATATATATATTATAATTATATATATAATATATATATATTATATATCATTATAATATATATATAATCAAAGCCATACATTTTATTCTCTTTCCTTTGATCCAAGACTAACAAACCATAACCATGGTTTAACTCTGCTTCTCTCTTACAATTCGCCGCAAAGATGCTTCTTTCACAAATTCCCGCTGTTCTCAATTTTAGAAAATTGTGCTTCCTTTATTTCATCCCAGAATCACACAAATCAACTCTTCGAGACCCTAAAAACTTTTTCTTCGTGGGAAATGCAGCAAATCTTTCTGTTCCTCTACCTCACACTCTTTCTGCCATTTTGCAGTTTTAAAAATCTCAACTCTAACTTTACTTTCTCCTCTCTTCCTCCTATCTCCCTCCTCTCTCCCTCTTCTTTCATCCCAGACGGCAGTACTGCGGTCTTCAATTCTTCAAAAGCTGAACTGTTTGTTCATACATGGACGATTTCAGGGCTATTTCTCTTGTCCGTTTCTCTCCAAACTATTAATTTGTAATTTCAGCTGTCTCTGAGCTTAACATTAATTAGGCTGATGGTCTTGGTCCTCAAATGCTGTGCATCTGATTTATCACCCTTAATTGACAACCTGTTTCGTCTCTGCCTCTCAACTTCAACGTTTCTCTCCTACTTGAAGTCTTCACTCATTCAGCCTGTGCTAAAGAAGAGGGATCAACCATCCAACTATCGTTCTATCGCTTTAACCTCCGTTCTTTCTTAAATTTTTGAGTCTGTCTTTAACAGGAAGATTTAGAAACATCTTTAATATTTTAGTCTAATCTTCGATTGCTAGGGAAAAAAGGAAAGGAAAGGAGAAGGAAAAGGCAAAGAAAAGGAAAAAGAAAAAGAAAAAGGAAAAGGAAAAGGAAAAGGAAAAGGAAAAGGAAAAGGAAAAGGAAAAGGAAAAGGAAAAGGAAAGCTCAATTGGTGATTTTTTAACTTCTCTCTGGGACTTTCGGTTCTCCACTCATCCACATTTCGATAATTTTCTTGTGTGACGCTAGATACATTGAAGACTTTAAATAGAGTCTGGCACAAAGTTTTCCTTTCTAAACTTCCATCCTTCTGTATCAATCCATCTCTCTGTAACCTTCTCTTGGCTTCCGTTCCTGTTGTTCTACGACTGCTGTTGTATGCTGCTACCCTCCTTGAAAAAGGCTCGGCCCGTGAGTGGTGGTTAAAAATGAAAAAAAAAAAAAAAAAAAAAAAAAAAAAAAAAAAAAAAAAAAAAAAAAAAAAAAAAAAAAAAAAATCCTTTAAATCTATTAACAGTGGTGTTACTCAGAATTCTGTTCTGTCCTCCATTCATTTTCTTTATTATTTTCTTTGAAAACGAGGAATTCTAACCTCCTTCTATTTTTAATATTCTTGGAGTTTCATTTTCCCTTGATCCTTTTTAGAGCGATCACATTATCTTCCTTCTAACAAGCTTCTTTGAAGTTGGGTGTTTTGAGGCGCCTTCGGAATTTATCACTATCCCAGTTGCCAACTGTGCACAGGGGCGCTGTTCTCCCTTGTATGGAGTATACATTACATGTATGGGGTTACTCCACACATATGCTCTCCTTGATAAAGTGTAATCCAGGGCTTTTCGACCTGTCAACTTTCCTACTCTAACTTTCTCCAATTTTCTAGCCGTCGAACTGTTACATCTCTCTCATTTTACTATTGATATTATATAGACACTGATCTTTCGAATTTCCCAGTCATATACATTTACTATCTTCTTTGAAGAAATCTCATGTGACTCGTCTTTCACATACTCGTCCCCTAGAGGTCTTGGCAACCCTTAAATCTTTAAAGTATTTCTGGCTAGATAAAATAACCAAAATTTCATATTCATGACCCTTGAATTCCTAATTGTTGGTTCCATTCTGCCGGCCGTTTCGAATTTCTTATTCCTCTGCTGAGTTCGTGTCTCGACCTTCATCGACCAGTTCTAGCAGCTTAAGTATGGAAGCATCTCAGGCCACTTTTGTCAAGGGTTCCGTCTACTATAGCCATTTGTAAGACTCAGCCATTTCTTGGTGGCGTAACAGACTGGTTTTGTGTCAATCGCTTTATTCAGAAGGGTGTACTTCATAGTGGTTGCGCTTCGCAAGTGATTTGCGCGCACTGTGGGTTTGGTATGGTAGTGTTGCAGCCTTCTGGAGTCTGTTTTCCTGAATGGTCTGTGCTGGCTCGCACCAGACCATTAACAGAACTCCACGTATGTTCGTAGTTTGGCTTTTCGGTATGTCTACATGATCTGGTTTTGGATGAAGTTCTTTCATACCGAGCTCATCTGCTACCTTTGACCATGCGGTGTAAGTTGGTTTCTTCAGCCAGGGTGGGTAGATGCTCATCTGTAACTGCTGGAAGATTATGATGCGAGTGATTAAGGATAACAATATCGATTGCAATTATTTTTAGGGTTAATTGTTTTTTCTTATTTTCTTTTGCGGGCACCTACATCGAACGACTTGTATATTGTGACCAGAGCACTCCTTGTAGCGCGATTGAGATATCACGTGGAAGCTCGTCGGTCGGATTCCTTGTTTGAATTCGTCAACGAATTTTGTTTCGCAGGCGGGAAGAATAAGGTTTGTTCGATATTCTTCTAAGAGCATCCTACTTAAGCATTGTATTAAAAGCAATTGGAAAATGTTTGATACTTGCGCACACCATAGTAGTTCGGCAAAATTGGTGGCTAATAAACGAACCCGTTTTATGATCAACGTCGATGTTGATTTAGTTTGAAGATTGCTGTTGTAGCACTGAGCCAATTAATCACATCATAAGCATCGAAGAATCTGGCAGTTGATTTGAAGTGAGATGACTATCCGAGTCTTTTTAATGGTGACTTTATAATCAGGACCTGAGTCTTGCAATTTCTTATGCACGTGAAGTGTTTCGTGCGTCACCTTAAGGAGGCTCTCGCTGTTCCAGATGAAGAACAGGATGCCCCTTCCTCCCATACTCCTTGGAGTGCTTCAGATTTATTGAGGGGAGAGGCCGAGAGGACTAATTGCCTCTTCCCGCTCATATTTCCCTCTCACAGAGCTTTTAGCTTGACTTTTTGAGTCCAATCTGTGTTCGTTGAGTGGACCATTTTTCACACAGGCCAATCAATACACTGAACAATATTTTGTGGAGTCAAACCGAGTCAAGCCCATTAGAGGCTGGAAATATTAAAGTCTAAGGTGGGAATTGTCGTTATAGTGTATATAATGTCAAAATGTTCTGAATCGAGTAAAACGTAAGGATTTCTGTTGCTTGTATCCTGAGCTTGTTTTATTAACCCAGCAAGACTGCTATTTCTATTATTTATAATTGAGTTATATATATAATAAACATATATATTCTGTCAAGTTTACTGATGTTGACTCCCACAAGTCTTTTTTTATTTATATGTCTATATATACTACATCAACTTAAGTAATCTGATTTACCCGCACTTTTTCAACAGATTTTTTTTTTTCTAAATCGCGAAATTGTAGGCCTTTCACGGACTCAATTTTTCTGTATCATAGACCTCTCAATGCACAGATTAATTTTAATTACAGATACTCTAAAAATTACTCGTTGTCTACTTATTATTCTTTATCTGGAGGTTATGTGGGACTATTCACAGAGATGGTAGGCTAAGAGCTGAGCTTAGCTCAAGTAATGTAATTGAAAGAGTTCATTAATCAATTTTGTGGTTTTAGTGAAGAAGATTTTCTAATTCAGTCGTTAGTATTAATTATTGGAAATGAGATTGGTTGCAATTTAACACATTCAAGTTTCATCAAATGAATTAGGATGATAAATTGCAACCATAAAATCATGCTCTATACTAAAATTGAGGCTTTAATAACTCGTAGAATTTATTAGGCAATAATAATTAGTGCCGGGCTGAATCTATGGGACGGCTTATTCTAACCTATAGCGCGGTCTTTGGGTATGTAGTTCTCTCAACTAGTGCACGTATACCGAATCCGTCCCTAACTTTGGGCTCTCGTTGGAGTCCTCCACCAATCAGATTCAAATACTTGGCATTTTCCTCCCTGAAGGGGTGAAAGATGCCAGCATTTATTTTCTACGCAGTTACAAAATTTTGTTCTTATTTTGTAAGTTTTGGTTCACCAACGGATTTTATTTGTGTATACGGGAGATTTGCAAGGTTGACTCGTACATAGGTGTATACACACTATGATGACATGCATGCATATTCTTACAAAAGTTTCGCCTGTCTTCTTTTACCTCCATATATAATATATATATAGTATTTATATCATATATATAAGTATTATATAGGTAAAATAAGAAAAATATATTATATGGGATAAAGAATAAGATGAAAAAGTATGAATATATATATCAATAGGTAATATATAGTATATATAGTATATTAGTTATATTCACCCAATTGGTCCAAATTAAATGAAATTTATTTGCTATTTCGAGCCTGCAAATTATTTTTGTACATGGGATCTAAGACTAATCAAAAATAAGCCCGTAGTACAGGTGGTAAACAACCTTGTTTGTGAGTGTTCGCCACATTCAGCTGATAATCTGTACGCTATCCTTAGTCGTCCCATGCCCACTTCATAGCAGGGGGCGTATATATACGGACGTATGGGACCGGTAGGTAGCTCTTACCAGATATTTTTTAGGTTTTTATAATAATTGAAATTAGGAATTGTAAATTGTAAAAGTATACGAAATTATTAAAATTTTATATAAAAAGTGTAAAAAGAAAGCTATTTTGCATCATAAATTAAAAGAAAAACACCACAATAGATAAATAGCTAATCAATAATAATGAAATTCAATGTAATTAGAAAATCCCTCCGTCCTACTCTGATCTAGGTAAAATTCTTTGCAAGCAGGGCGGACGAATGACGTCATTTTTTTACATCAACTTAAATAAGGGAGCGGCTAAGTCTGTCCTACCTAAAATCGAAAATATATGAAACCGTTTCGTTCTCTTCCCGTAAATATGTACGAAATGTGTGGCTTGGTGTAGTTTGTTTGAAATTTTTGTATCGAATGTGTCTGATTGTTCTGATATTGAATATTAATTTTATATAGACTTTATTTAAGTGGTATTTAGAATTATATATCATTTCAAATAAATGGTTAGGGGGGGGGGGGGTTGTCGAACATAATGACCATTAATGGATGTAAGGTGTAGATTTTTTTATATTAAAGAATAAAACGGCTTAAAAACTTATCTATAAACCACAGCTTTATTTTAAAAGAAAATGATTAGGTCTCAAAAGAAAGATTTTTACAATTTGGAATGTGGATTTAAAATTAAGTATTTGGGAAATATAATAGTAAACAAGCTTTTTTATATTACAAATATAAATTAAAATATTTATAATTATTAAAATATGTTTTCCATGCTTTGATATATATTATTTATTTTTATTATTGTTTTATATAATAATAAGATATAATATATTATAATTAGATATTATTATAGTACTAATATTTATATATACTCCATAATAATATTATTATATTAGGTATTATTTTTATATAGTATATATAATATTATATATATATTATATATGATATATATTTTTTTAAGATATATAATATAATAGTATATATATTTGTAACTATTTATATATATATTATATTATATTAATATAATATTTATATTAATTATAGGTATATTATTATAATAATTATATTATTAGTGTAATATATATATATATATATATATATAATATATAGTATATTATATTATATATATATATATTTATTTAATATATATATAATATATATATATAATATTTATATATATATATATATATATATATATTATAATATTAGAGTAGGTAAATATATATATAATAATGATATATATATATTAATAATAATAGTATTATAATATTATATAATATATAGTATATATAATATTATATAGTATAATAGTATTATATATAATATATATATATATATTAAAATAGTAATATTATATATATATAATTAGTATATAAATATAAATAAATAAAAGAAACCTAATGATATTTATTATATATAGATAATTTAAGTATATTCATATATATAGTATATATATATATATATATATATATATTATATATTAAGATATATATATATATATATTATAATACTTTGTATATATATATATTATATATATATAGCTTTATATATATATATATATATTATTATTTATTATATTTAGTATATATATATTATATATATATATATATTTGTATGAATATATTATAATAATATATATATAGTATAGTAAATATATTATATTATATATTATAATATATATTATATATAGTATGATATATTTAGGGTTATAAGTATTAATTATTATAATTTTTGATATTATATTTGTGATATATATATTTGTATGTATTATTATTTATTATTTAGGTTATATATATATATAGGTTATTTTATACTTTGCTTACCCATAGTTTAAAATTTTGAAGCAGGACTGCGGAGCCGGAGCCGGAGCCCTGGGAGCCGGAAAGCCGGGAGCCGGAGTCCGCGGAGAACCGGCAAAGTGTTGGGTGGAGGCGGAGCGGAGCCGGAGCGAAACTTTGTTTGAGGGACAGGAGGCCGGGAGCCGGAGCCGGAGCGGAGGCGAAATTTTGGGGGATCTGGAGCCGGAGCCGGAGTCGGTAGGGGAAATTTTTAGGGGGACCTGGAGCCGGAGCGGGAGTCGGAGAGCCGCAAAATAAGAGGCTGCTCCGGCTCCGGCATTAAACATATTAAAGTAGATTATTGGAATTATTACTACAGGTGTTATATATATATATATATATATATGGATAATTATAATATATATATATATATATATATTATATTATATATATATATATTAGGTATTTATATATATGTATAATATATATATATATAATATATATATTATATAGATAATTTAATATATAATTATATAAATATATATATATATTATATATATTTATATATATATATATATATATATATATATATATATAATATTATAGTAAGTATATATATAGTATTATATGTATAACTCTATATATATACTATATATATATATAAGTATATATATATTAGTATTATATTATATAATAGGGATATATATAATATAATTCGTCTTTTTTCCAGAAATTTGATTATGGAATATTTTTATTATTCATAAATAAAAAGGTTTCGGTACTTCTAATAACAAACTTATATTACATAAGTATTTATTATTTAATATTACTTTAGAAAAATCATGTTAACTAAACAAAATCGAAAAACACCTCATGTATTTGAAAATATTACTCACTCTGAAGATAAAAGTACTTTCATTTGTCAAAATGAAATACTTAACACAGTTGATGGGAAACAGTAAGGTTGAATCATGCACAAAAGAGTCTACCAGTTACTCATGGGGTCCCAATACATCTATTGGTCCTTTAAATTAATGCGACATTGAAAACGCTATCATCCAGCAACATTGCTGCAATTGTTAAAAGAAAGGTGAAGCTAAAAGGTAATCAGGAGAAACCTTTAATTTCAAAAACCAGACTAAGTGGAAACTTTTTTCAGTGCCATAAACTTGTTCTGTCTATGTTAAGTGAAAAATTCAAAATACAATTGATTATTAATTATAATTAACGATAGTGATCCCATTAGTTTTCTTTGCATGACCAGGATTTAAAGCCCTGTGTGGAGACATGGCTTTTAGAAAACTGGAATGTGTCCCTTAGACTGGAAAAATATTTGTAAAAATAGTTCTCTAGAAGATAAAATAAACAAAATATAAGCTTAAAAATTGCAATAGAAAGGGACGCCTTTTGTGGCATTTTAAATGATTACTTACACGATGGGCAAAAGCTAAATGTGGAATTGTTTGTCAAATAAATTTATAATATGGGACGAAGATAAAAACAATATTTCTAAAAAACGTTAGCAGAAAAGAAAAAAATACTCAACATTTCACGAATATATTCAAGAATTTGTTCCTGACATCTTAAAATAATTCGAAATAACAAGAGACAAGTAATTAGCTTAGTTACGGATAACGTATCAAACATGAAACTATGATCAGTAACGATTGAAAAATTAATAAGGACAATGAGGGTGAGGAATAGGAAATTGATAAATGTGAATACTGATTTTTTGAATGTCAAAAGCGAAGAAGTAATAGTTGTTTTTCAGAATGAACTTGATAAAACTATGAAAAGACAAATGTTCCGATAACGTTAACATTGCACCTCATACTTTACAGTTTAGCAGTGCGTGATGGTCTCCAAAATACTCATAGAGCAAATCTAATAAGCAGGGCGAGACAAATAGCAAAAGCGGCACTACCCCAAAATTAAATGGAAGTTCTAAAGAAAATCAAGCTGCAAAAGTGGCAATCTAGGTCAAGGAGACAAGATGGGGAAGTAAGCATGTCTTATGCTCTATTAGGCTCTAAAGGCTTGTGCAACTAAAAGATTATAGTAGTAGTATGATGACTGCCGGTACTTCTGAACTTTCTTCTCTCCGAACAGTCAGTGGGAACACATCGAAAACACTCGAAGAATTATTTAAAACACCCATATTTACAACAAAAAATATTCCACATTCAGAAGACTTGACTGCAGGAAATTTTTATAATAGAGAAGGGATTTTTGCCCTTGCTATAATAAATTTCCATTAAAAGTGCGTAAAGAAAATTGTATGAGAGAAGAAAATTAAAATATTTTTGTTGACAATCTTTGTTTAGAATCTTTCCCAAGAACTGAAATCCTGATATTTCATAAGCTAGGAGTGTTTCTAACTGTACGTAAGGACATCATCTGATTAATAATGGTGATCGACTCAGAACAATCACTGCCGACGGCAGATAGTTCGGCAGTTTCAGGAATCGTCACTGGTAGAATTTTGTCAGATGAAAGATGAAGAAGTCCCATTGGCCAATATGGAAAAAATTGGAACATAGCAGGAAAAGCGATGAAAACGTAAAAAGACAATCTACTAGTAAAAGACCATCCAACCTAAATATCTTCTAGAAAAATAAAAGGTAGAATTTCTAATAAGTCAATTAAAGATGGAATAAGTCTGAATAAATCGACGGTAATCACAAGTTAATTCAGTTAAAGAGGCCAATCATAATCTGCATTCAATAATAGATAAATAATATATTTTTGCAAGATTGGCCGACTTGCACATATTAACAGCTTTTGCTCACTATGCATAGTGAAATGTTGAGACCTTTATTTTACTGCTTTATAAAAATATATAAACAATATAGGATCTAAGGACCAATCGTTAATGGGGTTTTATATTGATGGTTTTTATTTATTAAGAAACAATTGTTTTGAATAAATTTATATTACATATGTGAGTTGGAGCGCTTACCAAAATAGTAGAGAAATTTATTTTAAAGTTAGGAAGAAAGTGTAAATTATATATATGATAATATATCATATATTATATATTAATATAATATCTTACCCTTAAAATTTAAAAAATATATAAATGTATATATAGAAATATTTATTATAGGTTTAGGATGTATCTTTAAATAGGATGTTGTCAGAAAGATTAGAGATATATAGTTGATAATTGACAATGATTTACTATTATTATTTATTAAAATAATAGTATATATATTAAATTATATTATATATTATATATAGATATATATATATATATTATATATTATATGATATTATAGTAATATATATATAATGGATATATATATATATTATTATATATATATATAGTATATATAATAATATATACTATTTATTTGATAGAAATTTATTGGGAAATGAATATTAAAATTTCCTCACAATGATTTTTGATTTCAGACATATTTTGTATATTTTAAATATGAGGTGGGTATATAATATAATATATATATTATACTAATATATATATTATATTATAATATATATATAGTATATATTATACAAATATAAGCTGTATAATATATATATATAATATATATATAGTATTATATATAATATATAGTTATTAATAATATATTTATATTACATATATTATTATATATATATATATATATATATATATATTAATAATATAATATATATATAATATTATATAATAATATTTATATATATATTATATATATATATATTATATATATATATATATATATTTAATTTTAATATAATATTTATTTATTATTATAATAGTATATATATATATATATATTACCATATTATTTAGTAATTTTGATAGAATATAATATAATTATAATAATAATTAATATACTATATATATATATTTCTTTTTATATAAGTATATACTAATCTATTATTATATATATTAAGAATTCAATATATAATATTTGTTTTGAAATAATAATTATGTATTATATATATTTCAGGTTCATAGTTCAACGAGGAATTATTTTAAACTTTAGGATGAATTTCTAAATATTATAATTAATATCTTTTTTTAGGTAAAAAAAAATAAATAAACAATTATTTAATAACTGTAACAGGCAGTTATCATATGTTCAATAAGAGGAAATTATATTAAATATTTAGTGGAAGAAAAGTGACTGATTCCTTTTTCTATATTTCTTAAAATTCTTGATTTTCTATACAAATATTTTATCTTAAGTTTTTAAAATTCTAGTTTAATAAAAGATGTCTTTTAAGAACAATTTAAATTTCATGCAATACCCACTCACAATAAATTTGTATCAAGAATAATGATTTCATGACTTGATTAATTAATTGTGAGAAAGGAATTATAAACAAGGTGGTCCGGAAGCCGGAGCCGTGAGCGGAGTCCGGAGCGCCGAAACAATTTTAAAATGCGCGGAGAACCGGAGCTGAGGAGCCGGAAGTCGGAGCCGCGTAAAATTTAAAAATGCTGGAGCAGGGCCGAGATTCCGGAGGCTCGGGTAATTTTATAAAATGCTTGAACCGTAGAGCCGTGAAAGTCCGGAGACCGGGTAATTTTAAAAAATGCTGGAGCCGGAGCCGTGAAGGCCCGGAGTCGGAGCTGAAAAAAAAATTTGCCGGCTCCGCCGCCCTGGTAATAAACCAGTGAACACTGAAAATGTAATCGAAAAGAAAATTTTTAATATATATATTTATATATTAGTAATATAGTTATTAGTATAATATTATAATAATATATATATATAGGTTATAAATTAATATAGATATATAAATATATATTATATAATTAATATTAATATGCATAGAGTTATAATAGTAATATATTATATATTAATATAATAATATATAAATATATAATAATATAATTATAAATTAAATAATAATTATTATAAGTATAATATAATATATATATTATAAATAATAATTATTAAATGTATAGGTAGTGATATATATCTATACTATAATTATAAAATAGTAGTTATTATTATATATTTATATTATAGGTGATTATTTTAGTATATAATGTTATAATTATAAAATTATATAATATTAATATATACATATATATATTATAACTATTTTTAATATATATAACATCGGGCCCTCTTACCGCTAGGCAAACTAGCAAATGCTATAGGGCGGGCCAGAATATGGGCGGCTCCTAGGTGGACTAGAAGCTAGGCAGACACAAACGACAAGCAAAAAAAGAAATATAATTAATTATATTAATAATATATAAATATATAATATATAAATTAATATATATACTAATATATTATATTATATATATATATATATATTAATATAATTATTATAATTATATATATAGTATACTTATATATATATATAATAGTATTATATTATTATATATAAATATATCTATAAATGTGTGTGTGCTATGATTTAGGTGAATTTTTTTTGCCTAGGGCGGAATGAATGTTAGGAGGGCCTCATGTATAATAATATTATTTATATTATATATATATTTTATTATATATATAATATATAATATATATATAGTATATATATAATATATATTATAAATTATATATAATATATATATATATATATATATATAATAATAAATATAAAAACCTATATATATATATATAATTATAGTTTTAATTTTTTTTTCTTATGATACTATTATATATTATATATTTTGTATTTATATTTTTATTATATATATTATTATATATTTATATAATTATATATTATATTATTTATATATTATATATTATATAGTTTATATATATATATATATTATTTATATATATTAATATTTTATTATTATATATAATGAATATATATATATTATATACATACTATATTAATATATAGTAGTTATATTTTATTTATATTAGATATATATTTCTATTTTTTGTATAATATATGATATATATATATATATATAATATTATATATATATATATTTTTATATTATTATTATATTTTAAAAAAAAGGCATAAGCAAAGATTTAAAATTGCATAAAAATGAATATGCAGATAGCTTTGCATTAAAATGAATTACGAGTAGCTGTGTAATTTACTTGGGCTTGATGAGAACTTGCAAGGTCTTCAATATTAGGCTCAATGTTGGTCAGTCGAAGTCGTAAGTCCCTCTTTGACTAATGTTCAGTTTATTTGCGCTTTTTAGCTGAGATGTCTTTGTAAAAGGGTAATTTCTGAATAAAGAAATTTATAATTCCTTCGATTTAGATAAGATTTATATTATTTCTCTGCAATTTGATATTGATTTCAATAATTTTTGTGAAAAATCTGAAAGAAACGCAATGTCAACCTTTTTATTTCTTAAATTATCCGAATTAAGAAATTCTAGGACAGTATCGTAAAGAACATGAAAACATTCATACCCACAACCAATTGAGAGCCATCGTGGAATGTTATGCAGTACATGAAACGCTCACATTCTCTTATTTTCGGTGGCATATGCTGTCGAAAAGATTATGGTCATTTAAAAGAAGTGAAAGATTTGATTTTATTTACTGATTTAATAATGATAGTTCCAATGTATCAAATGTTTAGTCCGCCACTTAATATGCTTTTGCAGCTATGTTGTTCTCGATAATAAATGCAAATTGAGGAGTAAAAATATTTGTGGAACTGGCTTCTTTTAAATGAGCTACAAATCCAACGTATCGAGCTCTAATCTAGCTGGCATCCCATACTGTTTGCAAACAAGCAATGATAATTCTCATGGAATATTTTTGGGGTATTAAAGAAATTTTTAACAACCTTAAAAAATTGTTGAACCTTTTGTGCATCAAGAACCATTTTTTCCGCAAAGAAAAATCTCTTCAACAATTTCTTTAGTAGAAATTACATATCGGACGTATGCCATAAGCAAGGATTCATTGTCACGTAAAGATGACTTATCGAGTTGACAGAGAAAATTACCGTTCGTTTTTAAAGTGTCACATAGTTTGGTTTTCAATATATATTTGCAATTATTTCATCTATTCTTGATGATACTGTGTTATTACTGAGAGGAATGAGGTTTATAAAACTTTTACTTGGGCTAAAATCATTGTAATACAAAAACTTCATTATAA
>JABUQX010088481.1:2500-27500 GCA_015478945.1 Trachelipus rathkii
ATTCCTGAGGCAAAAGCAAGGACTTCAATAGATTGTACCCAAACAATCACAGTTTATCGAACAACCCACCAATCAACCCTCTGATTGTTTGCAAGATTACTTCAGCTCTTCTGAATCCTCCTATAACTTTTTCTGAATTTCTTATCTCAGCAGTCCCTGAAATATTCTATACCTTAGCGGATGAAATAGATAATCGCTCCCAAATAAAGCTTGATGAAATGACCTACTCTCTTTCTAATGCTTCCTGCGCTTCCGAGAGAGGCGGATGGAAAACCGTCCAAAGTAAACGTCCCAAACGCTCTAAGCGTTCTGGATCTGTTGAAAGCATGAAGGGTTACATAGAGGTCTCCATTCTTAACTCAAATTGTGCAGTCTCCCAAAATCATTCGCATGATAACTTACTGGCAAAATCTCCAGTATCGGACTTTGTGAACCCAACGAATCCTATATCGGATCCCAATATCGCAACCCCAACAACTTTTCAAAAGATGGCACCTTCCTTCCCCGTTTCCATGGAAACAGCCCCATATCCCCCACACATTTCTGAATCTGCTTGCTTGATAGATATTGATTTCGCTCCCATTCCTAAACATGAGCATTTTAGTTGCTCTTCCAACGACCAACCAGATCCACACGATAAGATGGACTTGGTTGAGCTCAATTTATCTTGCAATCATGAAGAAGCCCTTCACCAAATACCACTAAAAACTCCTTCCCAAAAGTGGTAGTTCAACCCAAATCCCTGTTGTATGACTATTCTTTACCACCAGGACTTGTTGCCCCTCCTCGTCGAGACCCACGTCTCAGCCTTTCCTCCCCATCTGAATTCACCTCCAACATTACCCCTAGCCACATAGAGACAGTTGTCTTACAAAGACCATTCTCATAATATTTATAACAAAATAACATTGCTACCTTCCTTCAATGGAATTGTCATGGCTATTACTCTAATTTTGAAGAACTTGTTCAGCTAATAAACATATGCACACCAAAGTGCATATGTTTGCAGGACTTCGGCTATGCCATCGCGACATCTTTCAACCGTCGGAATATAAATCGCCGCTAACCTCTATAGAAAAAGGTGACAATGATAGGGGAGGTGCAGGAATACTCATTCATAAATCTGTCCCCTATTCTCCAATCCCTCTTCAAACCAGACTTCATGCAGTGGCAGCACGAATTCATTTGTCCACCGACCTTACTGTTTGCTCGATCTACTTTGTTCTGAGTACTGAGTTTACTGAGTCGACTTACCTGAGTTTTTTAAACAACTCCCTTCTGCGGTTGCTATACTAGGAGACTTCAACCTCCGCCACCCCTTATGGGGCGACTCTGTCACCTCGTCTAAGTCTAAGATCCTTGTTGATCATCTAACACCCTTTTCCTTGGGATGCCTTAACACAAGACTCCCTACATATGAACGTTTAGATGCACACACTATTTCTTCCTGTATTGATGTTTCATTTTGCTCCCATTCCCTTATGGTTCAATTTACCTGGTCCCGCTTTGATTATTTATACGGCAGTGATCATTAACCAATAGCTTTAAATGAGCTTGTACCGAGCCCAATGTTAAAATCTAACTCCAGCTGGCGTTAAAACGGAGCGGAGTGGGCCCCTTTTTTATCAGGCCACAGCTATCCCACTTTCTCCCTTCAATAACCGGTTTCCGACTGTTGATGATGCCTTTCACTTCTTCCAGCAAGTTGTCATCACAGCAGCGGAAGCTTGCATCATAGTAGAGATATTATTTGTACTTCAATCCAATGCTATAATTTCGGACCACCTTGTGTGTGTGTGCAGTGTACCTTTTCCGTCAAAATTTCCCGCCAAAAAATAAAAACATATTTAAATTGCCTTGTATTTAGCAAAATTTATTTCTAAAGTCATATATATTTTTAGTATTTAACGTGGTAAATTTTTTTTAAAGAAAAATTACTAATATTTGTTTTTTAAAATATTGCTGAATTACTTTATGCACAAAAACGTCATGAATAGTACATGAATTCATTTTCAATTCTAATAGGGCATGTCAGAAAATTGCCCGACAATTTAAACGAATGAGTCAAAGGAGATTTTACTCTCCATCAGCAGGATTCGAACACTGGAACTCCGCGTTGCTGAGTTAACAGTAACCGGGAGCTTTATCCACTAAGCCATCCACGTTCACCAAAAGAAGAACGTTTCAAGCGTAGTTTTTAAAGCTCCTGGTTTTCCATCCCATAATTGCTGAGTACTCAAAGGCCTGGCCCCCATTTTAAATGAATGAGTCAAAGGAGATTTTACTCTCCATCAGCGGGATTCGAACACTGGAACTTCGCTTTGCTGAGTTAACAGTAACCGGGAGCTTTATCCACTAAGCCATTACCTACTGGTAATATATATACTGTGCTTGCATTCCGCAATCTTCCGTAGGCAGACGATCGGCAACCACTTGGTGGTCCCAAGAGTGCGCACAAGCTAACCAACAGAAGAAGAAACTCTACAGGCAATACAAAAGGACCCCTACCACCCCAAACATGATTATTTTTAAAGCAGCTGCTTCGAGATCTCGGCTAATTTATCGCCAAACACGTAAACAATATTTTCAAACTTATATTTCGACTGTCAACTCTACAACTCTCCTTTCTTTAGTGTGGGAAGTTGAACGGAAAATATCTCGTTGTTCCAATAGCTCCTCACCCACAGTCCTCCGTTATGGGCCTGATATAACCGACACGATCTCTGCTCCTGCTGCTGTTGCAGATGCATTAGGTTAATTCGTTAAATTCCTGAATTCCTGTCAAACCTTTTAATTTTTTTAACTTTCTTCTCGATTTATTTTCTTATTTTTAATTTTGAGCTATTAATTCATCCCTGTGCCCAAATCTTAATTATAAATTTTATTTGAAATGATTAGTTGCATCTAGGTTACTTGAAAGCAGCAATAGAAAGTTTCAGTTTTAAAATATTCTTAGTATTTACTATATATAAGATAGTTACATTTCAAAGAGATTCGTTTCAATGCTCAATTATTATTTATATTACTACAATATTTATTATTATTAGTTATACTGTGATTAAATTTGGAAAAATATTATCGGATGGAATAGATTTCTAATATTATCTTACCTTTACAATTAAAGGTGAAAATAATTTCGGGCTAATATCCAACAGTTTTTAAAACTTTTATTTTAATCTCTTATATTAATTTTATGATTTAAATACAAAGATTTTTTTTACATCAAAAATATTTGTTAAGTGGTGCCGATGTTAAGGCTTTACCACGCCCTTATAATAAATAAAAATAAATAAATAAAAAAGACCCACATTTTCTGTAGTAATAAAAAAGAATTAATTATTTTATTGGTTAAATTGAAACCCCACCCCCTTTCATTTTATTGCAATTTACCTTATTTGCAGTTAAATTATTAGTGTAATGGATTCATTTATATTGATTTAATAGAATTTGAAATTGAAACAGAAACAACGATGTTAAAAAGACACAAGGGCCTAGCCTATCAAAGACTCGTCCCTAGTTCCCAGAACATGCATCGTTATAGCACACCCGAACGAAATGAAGCCTAATTATGATTTCGTAGCGGTATATTTTATATTATTGAAAATGTGTAAAAACTTAAAATGTATGAGCATCAATAAATAAAGCCAAATAATTTTTTGATAGGTACCATTTTTGTAGCTACATTAGATGTTTATAGTATTAATACAGTATTTATGTGATTTACTCTGGAAGAAACTCCATAATTACTTTTCCTTCATATGGAGAAGTATATAGGAAATGGATTATTATTTACGAACAGTATAATAAAAATATAGTAATTATAGTAATGGCCTGCACAGGAACGCTGTCATTTTTTATTTTCAAATGTGTTCATGCTATGGCAATGGAGCCAAAGCAAGATCCGGGAGACAGCCTCAAGGTTTTGGGGGAGCCAAAGCAGAAACTTCTGGGTAGATCTGAAGTTCAAATCTGAAAAAAAAAAAAAATTTTTTTTTTACTGTGCAATAAATTTTAAAATGGTGGTTCCAGAGTTGAGCATCAATACTAAAAATAGAATATTCAGATCATAAATTTTAAATATGATGCATACTTTATAATGCTATTTAAAAAAAAAAAAAAAAATTATAGGTCACACAACGTCAAGATGCGAGTAGGTATAACTGGTCTCCGACTTCCCTAATCACTTTTTGGAATTGTTTTCTCTGAAATCCATATAGTAGGTAGCTAATAAGCACACAAAAAAATAATAAGTAATTCTAATTATAAAGTTTTCTTAAAGTTTATAAAGCCATTCCTGAACTTGGAGGGTGAATGGACCACATTGAGGTGAATCGACCATTTGTTGTGTGGGATAGAAGTGAAAGCTTCATATTAAATTTTACTTAATAAATATTATTTCTCATTTAAAAATTTAATAATAATAAAATGTCACACTAGATGCAAATAAGAATAAATAAGAACAAAAGGAGACACCCTCTCCGCTCAAAAATTTGACACTAAAAATTCGCAAATTTATAATAAATTGCACTTTTATTATTCTTAATTAAATAACAAAAATTATTTTAAAATAATTGATATAATAAAATATCAATAATAATACGTAAAATGACGAAAAGCAATGTGGCCGATTCAACCTTCATCAATGTTACGGCGGCTAATCGGACAGTTAGGCCAGTGATTTGCCACATAATACTGTTTGAACAAAAATTTTACTTTGCAGTTTAAAGCTAACAACTCGAGTGTATAGAAAGGAAAAATAATCGAATTAATAAAAAATTATATTTTTTTAGCGTTAAAAAAAGCAATTTTCAAATTCAAAATTATATGGAAGGCATTTTACTTAATTATTATATTTTAAAATATAAAAACTCTCTATTATTCCCTTCTCTATATCATTCTGTAGACTAGACAGGTCATAAAATAAGGCAAAAAAAAAAAAAAAATTTTTTTAATTTAGATGGACCGAAATCACCCTCTAAAAGAGCGTCTGGATCACCCGCGATGCATATAGGGTTATCGCATATATGCTATTTCTTGTTACATTTATAGGTTTGGGGGGGGGTAGTAAGTAATTACGAAATAATAAATAATATATATATAACAAATTTTATAATAAATATTATGTAGTATATATATAATATATACTATATAATATTTATAATAACGGTATATGAATAAGGACTCCCACATATTTTTCCTGAAGAAATTCTATCAGTCTAGAAATTAAATATCGGTTTGTATATATACATAAATAATATATTAAAATATAATAATATAATAATAATAAAATGAATAAATATATAATATAATAGTAATATACTGACCTATATGGGATATAAAAATTGATGATATAATGATTTTGCCTTATAGTTGGAAATGTCTCAAATATGATAATTGATTTATAATAAAAATTTGTAGGTCTGTGCATACATTACATAGATATATATATATATAATATAATAATATAAAATATAGATATAATAAATATATTATAATATATAATAAATTATAATAAATAGCCTATATATTTTATATATATATATTGTATTATATTATAAATAATATATAATATAATATATATATATATAATAATATATATATATATATATACTATATTACTAATATATAACATATCGGAAGTTACTTAATGCTATACTAAGACTTATCCAATAATATCAGAAGATAGTGAAAGTATAAATAAGAAAAATAATGACGGAGGGGATTGATTTTGTTTCAGATTTCTTTTCAGAAGCGTAAACGATTTTTTGCCTTTAAAATTAAATAAAATAATGGAAGTAACGTAATTATTGTTCACTCGCCATTCAGATGTGCTTTCAAGAGATTAGTGTTATGGTCAGGCTACCCTGTAATTGAAGATATAGGTCGGGTGGGGACCGGGACCTCACTTTTTAGAGGGGTGATTCGTCCACTCTAAATAAATTAAATAAACTAAAAAAAAAAATTCATTAATAGCCACGCAGTAATATTACAAGTTTTATTTAGATCACTTTAATTCTAGAAGTTTAAATATTTTTTAATATAAAAATTGGTTTTAATGGCCTGCAATAGAATTTCACTTTGAAAATTGTTTTTTAACTTTGTTAGAAAATGAAAAATTGTGGATGGATTAATATTTTTTCAGTGTATACACTCGAGTAGTTAGTTAAACGGCAAAGTAAGATTTTTGTTCCAAAGTACTATGGCAAAATCACGGGCAACTGGCCCCGATCCAACCCCGCTGTAAAAATTGAATGATGGTGAATCGACCACCATTTCTTTTGTATTTACTATTATATATATGACATCTTTATTATGTAAATAATTAAATTAATAAATAGTTACTTTATTAAGTAAAAATAAAAAAAATGAAATAGTATAAAAAATACGAATTCCAAAAACTTAAAATTTTGACCGGGAGAGTGGGTAATCGACACCTATTTTATCTAGTTCTATATAACATTATTGACATTTTATTACTTATTACTAATTAAGATAAAAATAATATTTATAAGGAAAAATAATATAAAATTGAATTTAATACTAAAAGAGGAATTATAACGATGGTCCATTCAGACCCTCAATGGGCTGATCACCCCTCAAGGTCGGCTGAATGAGCCTCTTCATTAAACTTAGATAAAACTATTATAAATAATACAATTATTATTTGTAGGAATAGGTATTACCTACTAGCTATATGGCCTTGATTTCAGGAAAAAAATAATTCCAAAAAGTGTAATAGGGAAAAGGAGGGAGACAAGATACTAAAGTGTCCAAGTCCCCGCCCGACGCTATTTAATGTGTCAAAGTATAGAGATTTTGCTTACTAAAAATAAAGTAGGCTAATAAGAAATGCAGAAAATGTTGAAGAGAGTGTAAAATATATAAGAAAGTAGACAAAGTTTTTTTTGGTGTAACTATAAGCGAATCTGATAAAATTAAAAATAAAATCCCAAGAGCAACCTCTACTGAACCATTTTATATTCATATGTTAACTTACTTGTGAAAACAGCAAGCAATAAGACATATAATGAAAACTTTATAAAAGTAATAGTTAATCAGCATGGAAGTAGAGTAACACTGACGTGCCTAATTTTTGAAGTAACGCTAATTACTAACTTAACCGTATAATGTCATTACCCCAGAAATACTATTAAGGCATATCACTAGAGGTACTATGAAATTTTTTTTTTTTTTATCAACTCCCATTCCGTGGCTGTTAAGAAACTTTGTCTATATATAGCGTCGGTGGGGATACATGGGCCACTTTAGGTATAACTTCGTCTCCCCATAACTTCGTCTCCCCACTTTCCCTAATCAAACTTTCTAGATTTTTTTTCTTCTAAATCAAGGCCTATCCATAAATATAGCACACACATAATTAATATGTATTTAATAATAATAGCTTTAAAAAATTAAAAAAGCTCATTTAGACTTACCCTGAAGGGGTGAATTGGGCCAACTTTTTCTCTTTTTGTACTAAAATTTAAATTAATTTTAAATTTTTACTTAATATAGTAATCTATTATTATTTAAAATAGTAATAATAATTAAAATGTAAAGATGATACATGAATATAGAATAATTAATATGGTGGCCCATATTCACCTATCGGTCACAAATGTGACACTTTTTTGGAATTCATATTGTTTCATCCATAATTAATTTTATTTGATTTGACTAATATAATAATGTGTTAATAAAATTAGCTATATGTAATAAAAATCTCAGTAAATATCTAGATTTGAATCAGTATACATTTTCTGAAAAAATTTTCTAAGTTCAAAAAAATTTCTAAGTTCAGAAAAGTTAAGATTGTTAAGTTTTTTAAGAATTCTTAGTGCATACGTCTGCATAAACCAGAAGATAGTGCGCCAATGCAACATCACAGAAAAAGGATGCCAAGAGAGGTTGATAGTAGGTGACTATTAATTAGTTTTTCATATAAAATATTGAATGTGATACTCAGTATTTTAACAATATTTTCTCCATATTTCAATTTGCTTAGATGCATTTTCCAATATCTACTTGAACCCATTCATACATAAACATAGGCATATTTGAGAATGATAGCCTAATTTCATAGGGTGCCTTCTACAATAAATATTATTAAAGAGTAGTGATGCACAATGTTCGAGGAACGTTCCATTCTCAATCCTACTGCAGTAAAATTTAAAGATAGAAATTTCTCTCTAGTTTTTATTGCAGTAATATTGAATCATCACATGATGTAAATAAATGATAGAGAGTTAGACTCTTATATTAATATTTTTATCAACATTCTTATGGAAATATAATTTATACAATTTTTTTTTGTCATTTAACATTTTGTGATAAATCGGCTTTAAATCGGGAAAAATTAATAAATTCACTTCTTTAGCTTACTAGCATTTTCAACTGTTCCAATATTTTAAATGATAATTGTTGCCAAAGTCTTTTAAATATCATCACTTTTGCCTCTGTTTTATTTTATATCTCTAATATATACTGTTTTTTGGTATTGATTAAATTATTTGACTGATTAAATTAATTAACTAATCATTTAAATTGGTTGGTAATATATAGCTATTTGTATGTTAACATGCGCCAGATGATTTTTTTTGTTTACATCAAAGCAGTTTACAATAATCAGTATTTTCACTACATTTTCAGAAATTCCTGATCATTGGGATTTATAATTATATTGATATTTAATGGCACAACTCATAACTTATATATATATATATATATATTATCAATTATTTTTATACTTTATATATGTTTCACATTTCATGAATTTGGAAATGGGATATTCCTTTTTACATTTTCTATAAGTGAGAGTACATTTTGAGTATATAGTTGTAATTACAGCACCTATAATACCAGCTTACTTTTTTCTGTATAGATCAGTTTATATTTTCATTGATTTTTATCTACAAAATTTCCTATATATATTTTCTGATATTTTTACCTACCAAATTCCTAAGGCATACGCATGTTTATTGACATTGGGACCTCATTTCACAAATTTTATGTATGATTTTTAAATAATTTAAAGATTATTTATTTAATTGGATTTTCTAACACATTTTATAGAATAATTAAAATTATATTTTGAGTTATCAGAGTTAATTAGGTATAAATGCTCTAACTGCTCTAATGTAAGTAAACCTACCTCAATGCTGATATTAACATCAATATTGAATAAATGGTATCCATATTAATTTCACTTGAATACATTATTACAAAAGCATTATTTCATAAATTTATTAATTATTATTTTTTTAATAATTATTTATTTAAATTACAAAAATATAATTATATATATATATAAGTAATAATATATATAAACTATAAAATAATATATATATAATAATAATATATATTATAATACTATAATATTATAATATGTAATAAATATATAATATATATAAAGTATATTATACAGGTTAAATATTCATCAAAAACTATTATAATAATAATTACAATGGATGCTCGGGAGTCAACTTCCCAGAATAAAAGAAAAGAAAGAGTAAAGAGCATTTGATTCTGATGATAGCGATGAGGATGATAAGACATTTGGTCACCCAAATTCCAATGATGATGATGATGATGAGGATGATGATCTTCGTAAGAGAATTGATCAAGTTTTGCTTCAATTTAATAATGAAGAGGATAAATTAGAATTTGGAGGCTTGCCTGAAAGAGGAAGTGAATTAAATATTCCAGTGCCAACATTTACGATGACATGCTGGAGCGAAGCACGATTCTGATTCAAAACTAAAATTTAATAAAAAGGAATCACCTGTAGCTCATCTTGAAAGACTGGATCAGAGGGAGCCAATCATTTTTCCGTCTAAAGATAATGATAGTGAAAATAAATTATCTTTTACCAATGTTGCTGATAAATGTGAAAGTCAACTGTAGTTGCTGAATCCACTGAAAAAGAACTGAAATATGGATGTGAATTAATAGAAAATTGTTGGGTGAAAGATGAAAAGTTTTAAAATTGAAAACCAAGGAAAAGAAGAATGCGATTTAGTACAATAAGAAAGTAATAATGAGAAGCATGCTTAAGAATGATAACGATAATTCAAAATAGAATGTACTATTTTAGTAAATAATGCAACAATAATGAAGAATGAACTGAAAAGAATGAGCAATAACAATCAAGTGAGAACGTGAACGATTCAGTTTTGAGAAAAGTTCTGCCCTTCGATGGATCGACAAACTGAACTAGTTAGTAGAGAAATAAACTCTTTCATTGATGATTCTGATCAAACACTAAGGAGGTAATTAAGTTTATAATATGTGAAGCAATATTAGATACGCAAAATAAACATATTTTTTCAAATATATTACTGTACAGATGAGGAAAAAAGATTACCAGAAGAGGGTTTCAATTAAATCTGACGAAAAATAAAAAAAAATCGTGTATTGCAAAGCTGATACGTCAAGTATTAACGAAACAGAAGCTGAATCATATTTACCTTTTTTCAAAGGAGAGTCCACCTAATGAGGAACCTAGTGTACAAATGACTGATTCCCATGTGGAATCAAATGAGGAGCTTACATTTAACTAATGAAGAAAGAAGTGATGATACAAGATACAAATTAAGTGACATTCGAAAAATATTACAATAAAATGAAGAAAGCAATGTAATTTTACCAGCAGTTGATGACAGCAAGTCATTATATAGTAAGAATCAATAACCCCTGCGGAGATGACAATAATAATAATAAATAATAATATAATAATAATTTGCTTGTCTATGTGTATTAGCTAGACATCATTATAGATGAAAGCTTTAAGAAGAAGTAAGTAGAGAAAAGTGTAAAGATGACATGGACATAAACATAATTCAGCAAACATAACTCTAATAGCATTAGGATGAAAGATGATGATGAACAAAAGATGAAAGATGATGATGACAATAGTTAACTCTTATAATTATCAAATTTCAGACAATAATAATGAAAATATCTGAAACCCACATTGATGATTATGAATGATGATGGATGAATAATAGGTGTCTTTACATAGGATGATGAAAGAAACAGAAGATATAAAAATACAATGACAAGAACTGTTAATTAAATGAAAATACTTTTAAATTTGCCTAACTGTTGATGTTGTTGAATGAGGGATGATGATTGAAAAGAAAAGATAGATAAAAATGACAATGGACAAATGTAATTCAAATAAAATATCTTTTAAATGTGTCATTAATGATTTGAGAGAGAGAGAGAGATGATGATGAAGAAGAAAGAAAGAATAAAAATGACTATTAATGACTGGAACTCAGTCACAAAATCTTTTAAATTGCTATGATTGTCATGAACCAGAGAAGATCAAAGATAATTATGATGAAACAGAAAATAAAAATCTTTTGTATGATAAATTAGCACCCCTAGACAAGGAAGAGAAAGAATTAAATATATCTGTTAGTAAACCTCAAACCCTTCACCCAAAACGAGGTAAGATCAATAAAGGTGTAGAAGAAATGGATATTGATTTGCAGAATGACATCAATAATGATATAGAAATGGATATTGATTTACAGAATGACATTGAACCAAAGATAGCTGAAACAAAAACTGCCAATGAAAAAGAAAGTGATGAAAGGTCACCGGAGACAAATAAAGTTACTGATATTGATAATTCAAATGAGGTTTGGGGTTCTGTTAATATATTTGAGGCCTCAAAATTTGCTTCTGTCAATCGTATGGGTCTTGAATCTGACAAGGCAAATGAAAGTACAAATTTCCAGAATTATAAGTGGAATTCTGAAACTGATGAAAAAGCCAATTAATACCAATCTTCAGTCACATCAACCCACAGACAGAACAACCAAAAGAGTGGTGATTGAAAAAGAAGTTTAAATACTATCCTTTTAATACTACACGCACATCTAAAAATATACAAGCTCTCAGGCGAAGCTAGAGGAATCTGCAATCTCGAAGATATGATAAATCAAGTAGCAGTCTCGACCTAAATAACAGAATGTTAAACGAAAAAAAAGTTCGTGTGAAGAGTTTCACAATTCGATGTAGAGAATACCCAAAAAAATAAAACAACGAGAGTAATGATATGCTTCCAAAAATACAGCGACTACGAAAAACGCAGATGGTGTAAGGATTAATTTATAGTATAAAACATTAACTTTATATTTTAGATTAACTGCCAGAGAAGGTAGTTAATTCTTTTTGCAATACTCAATTGTAATTCATTCATTTTCAATTAACTCCTAGCATATTCATTTATTATTGGTAATTTTTATTGCTTTCATACCAACAATCAAAGTTAGGTATAATAGTATAATAGTATATAAGTATAATAATATATATATATATAAGATATATAAATACTATATATATAATATACTATTATATATATATAATATATAAAATTATATTATATAATTATTATAGTATATATGTACTATATATGAAATATATATATAATATATATATATATATTATAATATTATATATTATATATATATATGACTGATTCACAATTATTTTTATCATCTCTAGCCGCAACGCATCAAAGAAACGAAGTCAAAAGAGAAGAGGCAACAAGTATAAATTTGCCAGCAACATGCTTGCCTTTGAAAAAAAGGTAATATTGAAATTTTAATATAGGACTAATTTTTATATATATATTATATAGTATATATATATATATACTATTATAATTATATTATATATATATATATATATTATATAATATAATAATGAATATAATACGTAAATATATATTATAAATAGATATATATATATTATATATATAAATATATATAATAATATAAAATATTTATAATATATATGATATATATATATATAATATGTTATAGAATGTTTTCATACCGTCATAATATATATAGATATTAGTATATATAATATATATAATATAAATATATAATATATCATATATAAAATATATAATATATATAATCAGATCTTTGTCTTTTGATTAAAAACCTTTGTTGGGTAAATAGAATATTTCGTATTGGCTTTAAAATGAATTTATATTTATTGTTATGCAGCACTATTTCTGACTAGTACATATATAGAGGTGTAGCTTCAAAAATTGTATGTGAGCTGAGAAAATGTATTTAGTTGGATAAGGAAGTGTGTAACGCTCCTCTTTCTGGCACGCAAACAAACAGGCAGATGTTTATTATTATAGTCCTACAAACAGAAAATTGCGATCTAGGTTAGAAGTAGAGGAATATTGTAAGTACAATAAAAAAAATTTTACCTATAATTATTATCATTATATGTAAAACTCATACAATCTAATTTAATAATTATATGAGCTATATTTAATATTCATAAAGTTTTAATATCCGTAAAGCTAATATATATTCCAGGCAACCTTAAGATTGATTTTAAAATATGTGAAATGAATAAAAATTAAATTAATATTATTGTTATTAAAATTAATATTTTTTTCCTCTATTATTATATATTCAATATTTGTTTTTCATTTTAAAGGAATTAACAACAGGGCCGAACATATAACAGATTACATCTGCAGATTTCAATTTCAAGAACCCTGATGGAAAGAAAAAAGAAAATCAATTAGAGAATCTTCTAGGATAACATGTAAGGAAATAATTAATAATAATAATAATAATAATAATAATAATAATAATATTAAAAAATAATAAAATATAAATAAAAAATATAAAATAATAATAATAATAATAAAGTAATAAATAATAAAACAATAATAATAATATAATATAATATATTATATTATATTATTATTAATTATTATTATTATTATTAGGGATGTACCGATAACAAAAAAGAGGCCGATACCGATACCGATACTCCATTTTTAGGTGCCGATACCGATACGATACCGATAATGATATAAATAAATAACAGTATAAGATAGAACATTGTGCACTGCGGCAACTCAAGATTGCATTCGCTGTACCAAGACTTAGTCCATTTATATTCATAAAGATTTGCCCAAAGTATATTAATTTATAAATAAAATAGTACCGTTAAGGAATAATAATCAAATATAATATAAACTTTTATGTTTTGTGTTTTTAAAAAATATCATTCCATTTTCAATAAGTATTAACAAAGTTTAGCTAAACTTATGTTTAATATGATTACAATTACAAGAAGATTCTTTTTAACTAGCTACAAAATAAGAATAAAATAAGAAAAAGAGTTGAATAATTCAAAAAAGTTTAAATAAATAAACGCTATTAACTCAAAACATGACTAATAGAAAGAATACTCTTAAGATAGATAGCACAATACTCAATTCAAAAATTCACAAATGTGAAGCAAAAACTAAGCTACTATACTGCAAGAAGACTGTTTCCCTTTTGGGGTGTTACATTCGACCTAACTAACACTAAAATACGCCTCCTCTCGACTGAGGAGGAGGTGCTGATAATTATTATTTGCCTGCAAGCACTAATAATGAAAATCTTTGCCCATTTCATGCCACCGCAATGAAAGGAATCTCTTCTGTAGGCCAGCACTCACTGTTTTCGGTAACTCACTCCTCTTCACAGACTGCCAATTTGAATTATCTTTGCTCTTGATGCCTGTCTCTTCAGTTTTTACGATGAGGTTCCCTGGTGTGATTCCTTGAAGGTGACTAAGATGTCAATGCAGTTCGCCATGACATTTCAAAGTCGAACAATAATCCAAAATCAACATGCTTCAATAGTTTATTTGCTGAAAAGCCACATCGTCACTATCGTGCTGTTGTCAGGGGTTGCAGATAAGGCGCCTTCCACTTCTGTCTGTCTTTTTTTTTTGTCAAGCGAGCAGCTCCTTATGCTATTTTAATGCATCTAGAAGTGGTTCACGTCGGAGGTGCCAATTCTTGTGGGGTTCAGCTAGCTTAAGGTTATTAGAACCTTATTTATTTATTTTTTTAAGTGTCTTCCCCTCACGGGCAGAACTATTCAAGGACAGGGGTTGAACGTCTCAAAAATCCATCTAAAGCAAATACGCAGATACGTCCAGACGCCAGCTTTAAAGTGCAGGGAAATAAATGAGTAGGAAAACAGATGATGAAGAATTCCACAAACAAAAGGTGGCAGAAGAAAAGCACTTCATGCGAAGCCAGTCTGGATTAAACTGAACATCAACACAAAACTGCAGGGCAGACACAGCAACCTTGGCCGAGGCGCATAAGTGTGGGACGGCGATGATATCTCTCGAGCACTTGCTCTACATACCATAAGCAAGGGAAAACGCACACAACATCGCGCGCAAATTAAAGGGTCAATGAACTAAGAAAGTACAGGAACAGTTTAATAATCTTTTAGTCTTACTCGACCCATCCAAAAAAGCCGGATGAAACAGAGCCCCCGCCCCCTATGGGAACAATACTCCATAAAGGGCGGATAAGTAACTGGAGTAACTGAGAAAGGAAAAAAAAGTCTCGCACTCTCACAAACTCCCACTTTCTTGTATATACTTCTACAGAATAACTTTGAGTTTCAAAACAATTTTTCTTAGAAGAACTCGGATGTTTATATTGTCAACAGAGAGACGAGAGAACCGTCGAAAAGACTATAGAAAAGTAAGTGTATTAAGAAAGAGATTTTAGAATGGTTTAACGAATAAATTCACAAGCTGAGAACGACCCACCTGAAATTCTATCCAAATCAACGAGAATAGAATCGAAGATTAAGACGAGAAGCAATCTAGAAGTAAAAGAGGCGAGCAGAATTGATATGAGTTGAAGAATGAAGGTCCAGTCATCGACAAGTGAGTGGATAGAGTTAAGATGTGCAGGTGAGAGATCATTGATGAAAAGCAGGAAGAAAGTAGGAGATTAAACACCGCTGAGAACACCACATGACGAAAAAGAAGTCGGCCATAACAACAGCCGCATTGAGCGATTTGAAAGAAAGAAAAAATAAGCAAAGAATAGAAGGAACCCAAAGTAGGGAGCTGAAAGATACGCAGTGCCATACCGGCTAACATCTTTGATATGTCAGCGCCCACACACAAGCTCCCGAAGCTCTAAGGGCGGAAAACATAAATCTTTAAATAGGAAGTATAATGGTTGATAAAAAAAAAAACGTTAATTTTTTAAAAAAAAACACGTTTTTTTAAAAAAAAAAAGGCAAAATTTTTTTGTTTCTTTTTTTTTTAAAATTACTTTTTTTCATATACATACACACACTATATATATATATTTGATCTGCACACAGTAAAACAATATGTTAAAAATATACAAAATAAAGAATTAAAGAACACTCTGTAAATTTATTTGCTAACACCATCAGTAAATATACATTCACATGATCATGATTATTATTATTTATTATTATTCATTATTATTTATATATTATTATTTAATTATAATATATAATATTTATATATATATATATATAATATATATTATATATATATATATATATATATATATATATATATATAATACTAAATATATATATAAATATATACTATATAATATAATATAATCAGTGTATATAATAATATATAATTTATAGTTAAAAAAATATATATATTAATTATATATATAATATATATATATCTCTATATAAATATATTATATATATAAGTTATACGTATAACTATAATAATATATATATATATATATTAATATTAATAATATATATATAACTATATAATATATATATATATATATATATAAATATATATATAATTAACTATCTACCTTTCTCCCCAGACCTGGAGTAAGGTGCGTGACAACATCGGAAAAGAAAAGCCGTAGAAGAATAGAACAAAAGTCGAAAAGAAAGCCCAGCCTTACCTCCCTCCCCCCTCTGTTCCATCTTAGTAAGAACTCATCACAGTCAAAATCCACCCTATAGGCTTCACGGGACCCGCGACGGGACCTCATATGGTAAAGTCGTCAGTGCTACAGTGGTCATGCCCTGGACCATGGCCACACATACCCCCCACAAAACCCTGCCATTCTCTTATTATCACCTTTATTCTCGCCTCTGCCAAACCACATTTCTTCACTCAGACATTCGTTTACTGACTCAATCCACTTTTCTCAGGTCTCCCAACCGGATCGCATTTCGGATTGCCAAATGAACATCCTCTTAAAACGATATCAATCATCTTCACATGAACACCAACTCACATCTTATTTTCTAGTCGTTTACCCATTTCTCACACTACACACACTCTCAATATGTTCATGTCCTAATTTATCAATTCTTCCTCATCCCTAACATGCCCTAAGATTTTCCATCTGAACACAATGAACTTTAGATTTATACTTCTTATTCAGACCATAGTCTCACTACTCGCAGCTACACTAACAACAAGTAACAACATAGCGTCATGAAAGACCCAGCACTCTAATAAGACTTAGTCCCTATGCGATCACCAAAGATTAGACCAGCCACGATCCGGCATCACATAATACCTAATATTTAAATCAGACATGGTCATCTGTCACCATCTAACATACTTCACACTGAGGACTGTCTACACTCACAACCATAAACCAACCTTTATCTACGTTTTACTCAAACCCCTCCTTTTAGCACACCGTGCCAAATTCTGCTACCAATCCTCAATCTCAAATCGCACACAAACCAAATCGTCCGCATACATAGGTATTGCACCCTCCACTCATCTCATCTCTCACATTCTACACTCAGTTCCCTGTCATGCCTACCTTCATTCTTTCATACCCCATCTTATACAAATTGAAATAACAAGGAGAGCAAACATCAACTGCCTCAACCTTCGTATTAATAAAAACAATCACTTTGACACATTATCTTACAAAACAACACGCCACTATCGTCATACTCTTGATCCATATTCAGAAGCCCTACCCACCTAACACATATATCAACACTCGCCATAGAAGCTTCCTATTAACCGCCATCAATAACCCTGTTGCAATGCCATTAAACTTAAATACATTTTATATTCTCTTCTCCTCATTTCTCTATCATTTGGCTTTCAATTTAAAGATCCTAAATAAGCACTCCTCATACACACACACTAAAACGCACATTTCTTCACCAATCAATCTCAGCACTCGCGCATCTCTTTCTACCAAATACCCACAATTTCTTCCTATGAACTCAATAAACTAATCCCACTATAATCCCACCTTATCCCCCTTACCTTATAAGGGTACTATACTGCCTCCTTCAATCCTCGCTAATGCCCCATTAACGCTGACTTTAACACAACTTCAAGAATCCAATCAATCAAACGCATCTGTTCTTGATCATTTCACATAAAATTTCATTCTATACTCCAGATACATTGCTCAACTATCTCAGCTTGCCATTCCTCTTCTGGCTTATAACTCATCCTCTCAAATACCTATTCCGTTCTTGCACATCAAACCACACCATCACATACCGCTGCATTACTAAATTTATACAGATTCAAGTCTCAACCCCTCATGCATCATCATACAAAAACACATCCTTATCATGATCGGACAGGGTTGGCCCCTATTCGAATTTAATCCTTATCGCTGCTTCTTCCAGAAGAGCGTCATCAAAGACAAGCTCGTTGATTGTGACTATGTAGAATCCTATAATGCAATACATGACAGTTCAAACAGAATCCATTGCTTTGGAATTGATACAAAACTGTCTTCAGTGAGTGACACAAAGAGAAATGCTAAACCAGATGCGGTACATCTACTATACGAATAGAAGGTGTCACGACATCGAACAGCATTGTCTTTGTACCATCGATATAGATGAATCCACAGGCTCTTACTTGAAGACTTCAACCATATTCATAGCTGTAGTACAATCAATGAGAAGCCCTACGGGCGTTATGTATTGTAAGCGTACGATTATTTAAACGGGCTAGATTGCATCACACACAATGTCTTCGAGGGCGCAACACCTCTGCTACAGAATAAACTGACGTAAGGCTGTACAATTGTGTTTCCTATACAACCGCACAATATGATAATCTTTGCGACATAGCATGAGGCAATTTGATTTCAGAGGTGAATATACATATAGTACTAGCAGCCTCTGTCACAAATAAAACAACTAATTTATTTAGCGTCAGTAAACTAGGTCAGATACTTTTACTAGCCTATGTGGATTGATGGTTTGTCACTAAAACTATCACTCATATGAATTATTTTTACGCGACTCTCGGATGTCTACAGTATTAGACCACTTCCACAGTCACAACTACGAAAGTCCTCCAAGTAGGACTGGATGAATAGTTTAGACAGATAAGAAATCAAGATAAGATGCCTAAAAATCTGCGCGTCATTGCAGAAACATGCAAAGCTTTACTGAATTTAATCAGGATTCACCACAGAAGGCAATATCTTTACATGTACCTTGCAATCAACTGCGAGATCTTATAGAATGATTTACTGTTCGTACTTCAGATTCAATACTCTAGCGAACTACCTAGGACGGCTGATGATAACGGTTATGATATTCTTCGGGTCTGAAATAAAGTATGAGGTGATCAGAAGAGAACACAAAGCGTAATAGTGACCTCTTCTCCTCACAGATCCATCACTTCAATCCGTAACCGATTGGCTCTAAATTTCTCCAGTGGACACGATATCACCGAAAGCTCAAGAATATTATATATTTAACATACCATCCTTTTTTTGATCAGATATATATATAATTAAGGGATAATATTATGTTATGTTATATAATATTTGGTATCGATAAGAAGATAGCGGACCGAGTGATCTTGAATATATATAGTAAATCATAGTGGAAATAACACGGAGATTGACAGTATCTAGTAGATATATGATAGTTATAATATAGGATATTAGTTAGGATCTAGATAATACTATTACTATATAGATATACATAGAATATACTCAATGAGAAATGAGGGAGAGATAGATATATAAATTGGATATTTAAGTTTATTATAGAGATTATAATTGCATACTAGAGATGAGCTTATATCATAATTAGTTCCACGTAATAAGGAGTAGTCTCTAAAGATGCACGTTTAAGTCAATAAAGCTAAAAGGTTTGGTAAGTACTGTAATATTGATAAAGCAGTATTAATATACATAGATGTAGAGTAGTGTAATTCTAAGAGAAAAGAGACTACAAAAAAATGATATACATGTGAGCGATTATGAAAGAAATAAACGAGCGTTTTTTTTTTTGCAAAAGACCAAACAACCCACATGTAAAAAGAAAACCGGGTTGTTGTTTCGACAATGCACCACAACAAAACTCGATGAAGTATAGTGGCCATGTGTTGAGATCTAATCTGATGCTAGGTCGAACCGACAGCGGCGTACTGGTATATCATAACAATGAAGCGACAATTAGATTCCAATGAATTCTAAAAGTTGATGTTATATGGAGTGAGGTTCAAAGATCTGGGAAAAGAGAAATACTAAGTGAGAAGAGCGACGTGAGAGGACAGAATAGTTGTTGAAGAAAGAGATCAGAAAGAAGCGATATGAGTGTGATGCGGGAATATACGAATACAATATTCGCGTCTCCATACTGAGAGCGGGTAATATTGCGAGTATTGGAGGCATAGAGAAGTGAATTGGAAAAGAGTCAAGATGAGGTGGGTGAACTAGGGTAGGAAGCAGATACTACGGTATGGTGCCGATAAAGCGAGGAGGAGATTTTGAAGCTAAAATCGCGAGCGATAAGAGTCAAGGGTATTTCAGGTTTAAGTGGTTGCTGAAGGAAGCAGTCCTCTTCATTAGGTAGAGAGCTTACGATATAGACTGGAGCCTCGAGATCAAGATGAAATGCAAAGGCGTGTGAGGACAAGTAGAGGTGATCCCAGAGTCCTTGAAAATAAGGTAGAAGGGATGAGAATAGAGATTGACGATGCCAGAAGGTAGTTGCCTTGTCACACTAGGGTAGAATCGATGAGGAAGAGTGAATGCATGGGACTAAAAGAGATGTATGGAGCCTAGTTCAGCTTTGAGCTATGAAGCACACAAGTCATTTTATATCGAATACAGAGATGTAGGTTATAGTAGTGATATAACTAGAAAGTGTGTTAAGATGAGTAGTGATTTCGGCGAAGAGGTGCGACAGAGATAGAGTATTGCAAGTATAGAGTAAAAAAATCGTATAGAGTCAGTCGCATTTCCTCGTACTGAGTTGAACGATGAAGCGAGGAACATCGCGGAGAGATATCCCTGCAAGCGGATTTTCTAGACTGAATGAAAAATGCTAATGAAAAAGTGAAAATAGTGGAATGACGAAGATAGTATGGCGACGACACGAATAAATTATGAGAGTTGTGTGGCTTGAAGTAAGAAGCGGAGATGGGACACAGAGTCAACCCATGGTGATTGTAGAAAAAGAAGAAAAAGATTTTGTAAATCCGAGATAAGGAGATATCAGAGTCTGAAGCATCATCAATTCGATTACTATATACAAGGCGATTCTCATACGTGGGTGATTGGCAGAATCTAGCAGGCAGTCTAAGAGGTCAAGCAGTCACTTCAATTTTGTTGAATTAGGAAGATAAAAGCAAACGGTCAATTGGCAGCTCCAGTAAAGCCGATGCTCTGCGATATATCGGAAAAGTTGCCAGAAAGAATTTCGGCATAGGCCAGATGAGATGATTGGAGAGAAAGTATAAAAATTAAGTATAGGAAGGGCAGAGATCAGATTTACACGAGACTGAGCGGAAGGTGTGTGAAGTGGGTGAGGAATGGGAGCCCAATCGTGCGTAAGACAGTCCAGTCAGGGATGGTGACAAAGAATCAGCTTTAGGAACGAGCAAGATGTGTAGGTTATAACAATAGTAATAGTCGAGCGTTGAGGATACGTGAAGCAGTTGGTATACGGCCTTCGAGTGAACGTACTGGATCAATACGTGGAATGTAGGAACCACACTGGGACAGAGATCTTTAGAGAGTAGACATTGAAATCCACCTAATAGGAGGCAGGGATATCGGTGGAGCTGTAGAAGCCTATTTATCGAACTTACAGTCTGTGCAAATAGTTAGTACGGCAATCAGCAATTAAACTGATTGAAAATCGTCTGTTAGAGAATCAGCAGCATACACTAACGAAACATCTATTGACGCTAGTACACGGAGAGAATCGATTTAAGCCCAGAAACACGAAGTAGAGATCGGATCGCGAACGTATAAGAGTGTTTATACTGTATATTATTACCAAGGCCAGCCCCCCTCTCCCCCTTCTAACGAAATTATAAATAAAGTTTATAGGTAAAATATAAACTAGTAGAAGGATGCTTGGTAACACATCTGTCTCAGACAAAGCATAAATTAGGTAGAGTAGGACGGTCTTTTAAGAGTAGAGAAATAATTAGTAATTGAGTTAGTAAAGTCAAAAAACGCGGCAAATCTAATATCATACACCACACGCAATCAAAAAAAAAAAAAAAAAAAAAAACCCCAAGGAGAAATGGGGAATTTTCGTAGCTAAAACCGACATCTGGAAGATAAAACCCTATTTACAGCAATATCTAAAATAGAATAATCCACTAGTTTAAAACTCACGCACTCACACCCTCTCACGAAATTGCGTAAAAAAAAAATCATGATCAACTAAAAGTAGTAATCTGTATAAAGATATTAGGGCTTCCCAATAGTAAATTTGCCGCTAAAGACCAAGTTGGAGAAACGCTAAAAACTAGTAAAAAGGAAATGAGAAAAAAAAACCATATTTAGTACTAGCTCTATATTGAACTAGATTTATTATTCGAATCTAAAAGTTCTCATAATGTTTCAACCAAAAAAGAGTATCGTAAGTATAGCCATTTAACGATACCGACCGAGACCATCAAAAATGGCGACCTAGATACATACCGATACATCGGTACAATCCCTAATATTATGATATACATATGATAATATTATTATTATTATTATTATATATTATTATTATTATATTATTATTCTACATATCTCTATATATATATATAAATCATTTAAATGATAGTAATTTATTCAGTTTTAATTATTTCTTCAACAGTTATTCAAAAAATTTATTATGTAATGAACATGTCATTTTGAATTAAATTTTGAAAATTCAATGCTATTACATCTCCCCTCGAGCGTACTTGAAATTTTATCTACTTCAGGATTTTTATCCTATTAACAATCATGAAAATCCTTAGACTAACATTTTATCTTCGAAATCTCTTTTCACATGGCTGCTACACGAAGAATTTCCAGGAAGCTGATACTTCTGTTAATGCTGCTCAAAATTCTGGAACTCGGCTATTAATTTATCTCTATAGTTGTCTCATTCTTGCTTGGAGAATGGTTTTCATATTTGGAGTGATTCTGATTCCACCTATCACCTGTGTAAGGTCGAGTCTACAGCTAAAATACTCATTAACAACTCTAGGTAGTTTCAACTCCTTATCTGTACCACTTGATGTTGATGCCTTCCTTTTCTCTACTGTCTTTGTGTCTCCCCTTCAGAACAAGGAGGGTTTCGTCTTCACTACTTTTGTGTGAAGATTGAAAACTTAGGCTTATTCGCTGTGATGTCACCTTTCTTCCAGTAACTTCTAATCAATGTATTTACTTTACTTACCTTTGTATTTCCCGCAATATAATTTCTCCATTTCGCCTGTGTGTGCGTACACCTAGAGGCATAACATGTTTGATCTGACATGGGGTGGTGATTATGCCACTGGAATAAGGGCTGTACCTATAAATGGTTGCTGATTGTAAAATAAGATCGTTTTAGGATTAAATATTTTGGTGTATAGTCTCATTTCCCCTAAATTTAATTTTTAGCTCATGTAAATTATTAGGAGCTGACATTCCTTTCTTTGATTACCTTTCGATATTTTCCAACCATGTTGAAGAAATTTAGTTCTCAAGTTTGAGCTGACCATGTCAAGGTGTTCAAATTCGCCCGTTATAAATATTGTTGTTATTTTTGCAGTGTAAGGCTAAGCTTAATCGTCAATTGGGAGAAAATAATTCCTTGACATATGTAGAGTGGTTGACATTTCTAATTCTTAAATATCTGAAAAGTAGCTTTCAGGAGATAAAAGTTCACCCTCTACATTGTAAATGCTGTCAAGCAGATGCCAATCCAAACCATGTCAGACTTTTCGTCAAATGCTGCTCTTGAAATAATGATATACCAAACATCTTTCACTGAGGTTATTTCCGCACACCAACTTTTCCATCTTGTAGTCTTTGGATAAACGACAAAAAGGACTCTACTAGAATCCTGCTCAGACTATCTACTATGGTTTCTCAAAAATTATAAAAGTTGTGCCTTATATTAAAAAAAATCGCTCCTTTTACGCCCTATGTTAATCCGTGGGAAGTCAAGTCATTTAATTACTAAAAATTTTAAGGCATAAATAGACGATTATTTTTATGACTTTGTTAAAATGCTTCACATACCTGACCTGCTCTAATTTAAACTGAATGGGGTGTAAGACAATCTAGGGGCATAAATATTCCCATTATTAAATAAAAGCTATTGAGTTTTTTTTTGTTTTTTTTTTTTACAATATTCATTTAGACTTATCATGTAGCCAATTTTAGTTAGTTTCTAAATGTCCTTAGCATCCAGATCCTCAAAAGGGCATGTAATGAAATATTTCCCACCCGTTATTAAAATCAATATAAAGCTTTACTATTGGAATCCAGATTAGTAAGATAAGCAGTATAAAAATATGTTTACCTTTATTTATTACTTTAAATAACAATTGACTTGCTAATTTAAAATGTTTACCTTTTTCTTTAGAATTGTCCACATGTTTATTATTATTATTATTATTATTATTATTATTATTATTATTATTATTATTATTATTATTATTATTATTATTATTATTAATGACCAGGGTGATGTTTCATCGTTAACAACACCAGGAGCAAATGGTGCAAAGCCTCTGCCGAAAAAGAGAGTAAGAAAACCCTCCACAAAAGCCAAAGAATCTCCACCATGTAAAAAAGCAAAGACCAAGGAGGCAAGTGAGAAATTATATAGAATTATTATTATTTATTTATTTATTTATGTATAATGTGCAAATTTGTTGTTTTGAGGGAAAAGGATAT
>JABUQX010088481.1:32500-39453 GCA_015478945.1 Trachelipus rathkii
TTTTATCCAGAATTCATGATGTAAAAACTGAAGTAAAAGTATACAAGAAAATATTATTTATCTCAAATTATTATTATTATTATTATTATTATTATTATTATTATTATTATTATTATTATTTTTCATATTTGTAGCAGTCGTAGTATTTTGAAATATTGCAGATAAATTTGCAAAGTAGACAAAGAAAAAGAATGATGAGAACTTGAATGTTTAGGGTAATATAAGCGATTTCCTGCCCATATTAAAAGTTAAATAGTGTATAAAGAAGAGGATTTTTCAGAGTTAAGGTTTTGTAAGGAAAAAATTTGTAAAAAGGAATTTTTAATTGTTATATATTTTCGAGTCTGGCCACTACTAGTTGTAGCATTTAGAATTTACTATTGATCAAGTTTGATACATTTGGTAAATGAAGGTCTCGATTAAAATATCATTCTGGGATTTCTTTAATATTTTTGTAGTTGTCGTCATTTTCATTTTTCAGACATTTTAGTTGTCAGCAGTGACATAGACATCATCGTCAAGAGATAAGAGGGCGAGATAAACAAACACCTTTTCCTTCCTATGATGCATTAGATTTGGAGACTAATTTATTCCAGAAAGTTTCAGCATTTAGTCAAGATATATATATATCTCTGTCATAAAAATATAGAAAATAAACTGGCTGTTCAAACATACCCGACTTCATCAAACCACTTCCTGAAATACACTGTCGTACTGCTTTAGAAAAATAACCTATGCTGCTGGTTTATATATAGCTAGTAGCAAATAACGTCTATTGAGTAGTTAGTTGTCTTATACTTTTTACAGATTGACATTAAGAATACCTCATTATAAATATTAAGGTATCAATTAAAATGTAAGCCAAGTTCATCAGTGCATCATGTTTGTTATCAAATATCTTATCATACCTCGTCTTCATATGAGACATTCTTCGTTATATTTGAATTATAATGTTAAAATTTGCTCATGTTATATCTTAAGTGATCTATACATGAATTGACTGCTGACATTTCTTATCTCGTCATTTTTTTATTCATTTTTTTCACTCGACATTTCTTATCACCAATACTTATTTGCAGTTTGTTTTTTTCTTAACCTATCTTTCAGATAAAAAAATCTTTGGCTTTGAAATCCTTAGGAAATAGGATTCATGCATAGTATTTTAAACTATGTCTTAGTAGGAGTATTTATAGTGTAACATTTTATACAGTACTTGAAGAGAGGTTTTAGATTATCTGATATTGAAATATCCTTGCCTATTCACGCTACATTTGAAAGTTATTTGTTAGAACTAATAATAATAATAATAATAATAATAATATAACTAATAATAATAATAATAATAATAATAATAATAATAATAATAATAATAATAATAATAATAATAATAATAATAATAATTGCTTCTCGTATCGGTTGGAATAAAGCTAGAGTATTTTTAATATGTTGCCACTATTTTTCAGAACTGCTACCGTGAAGAGAGTACAACAAGCACTTTATTGGAACCTTTCAAACCTTCCATCGCATTTGAACCTTTAGCCTTTGATCCTTCGAGCGATAGTGAAGATGAAGGACTTGTGTCTGACTTTGAGCATTCTTCTTACATACGCGTCAATATGAGGCCAAGAACACCTCCTTTACCACCTCTTCCACCTACTATGGAAAGCCCGAAACAAATTGGCAATTTCAAATCACCTCCTTTGTAAGTATTAATTTGTATTGTTAGATTTATTACCATTGTTATTATAATAATTATGATTACAATAAAAGCAATTTAATTTTTAGCTACAAATTAACATCAATATTGATGAATAAATATCCAGGCCTATCAAATATAACTCTCTTAATACTGTAATCCCACTTAGTAAACTCTTTATTCCATTGAATTCCAATTTTCCGCAGTAACTCTTTCTTTTCTTTTGTTGATGAATCCTTAAAGGAGACTATTCTCTCATTCCAAGTTCTTCTAGTTGATACAAGAGAGTGAAGAGACCAAAAGACAAGTTAATCCAGTTTCTTGTAATGTTTTTGTTTAGAATGAGACACGCCCCCATTATGAGAAACTAATTAATAATCACATCAACCGTATGAAAGGCGCCGCCACACACACCCATGTACCAACTTACTTGGGTAGGATTCTCACAATACTACTAGGCACATTCACATATAATCTTATCTTGCAGAGTTGATTCTTTCTGTCGTCTTAGAACGGTCTCTCTTTTCTTGTTTTGTTTCTTCTTTGTTTGTTTTTTGGTTTGATATTAAATTTATTGTAATTTTCAGATATTACTTTTATGTATTTCTCTTTAAAATAATTTGTCTTTATACAATATGATATATTGAAAAAAAAAAACTTCCTTTAATAACGTGGATCTTTCCCTTCTCAGAGGGTAAGACGGGGGAAACTACAGGGAACGAACTTCTACAAGGCGGCTATCCAAGCTGTGGTTCACCACGTGTTTGTAGAAGCCTAGGGAGTTTTAGTTATTTTATATATTTATTATATATTTAATCTTCAGTAAAGCTTTGGCTTGCGGTCTCTGAAAAAGATCAGAAACCATTTTAGAAAATAATATACTTTCTATAAATTATATCTCTACGGCTTAATCTAACTCATTGAAACAAATGCTATTCCTTTGTTTCAATGTTACCTTCCTCGTTCATTTACTTATGGGACATTTGGTTGCTCTTCTCAAACAAGTTATCAATCCATCTCTTCTGCCTCTTCTACATTCGGTTTTGCGTAGGTTCTACTTTTGGCCCTAAATATGTATAGCCAGTATCAAATATAATAGTAATATTATCATAATAAAATTTAAACCATATCTTTTTAATATTAAGCTTGATCATAGTACTTAAATTAAATTTATGTTCTAATCAGGGTTGTGGAGTCGGAGTCGGGAAGTCGGTAGTTTTGAAGAGAGTGGAGTCGGAGTCAGAGTCGGCAAATTTTTGAAAAGGGTGGAGTCGAGGTCGGGGTTCGGTGAATTTTCAACAGAGTCGGTAATTTTCACGAGTCAGTAATTTTCAAAAGGTGGGGGGAGGGGAGGTCGTAATTTTTCAAGTCGGCAGTCGAAGTTGGAGGAATCGGTAATTTTGAAGAGGGTGGAGTCGGAGTCAGATTTTTGAACCGACTCCACACCCTGGTTCTAATAGCACAATATTTTGATGCAATGAAGTTTTCTACTATTTTCTTGCAGTCTTTTATTTGTTTTAAAAAAAAACTTATAAATTGACAGTTATTTTTGAAAGAATTTTATCTTTATTATATTTTATTATTATTATTATTATTATTCAAATTATTAATATTATTATTATTATTATTATTCATTATTATTATCTTCTTTCTTCTTCATCTTCCTTTATTTTTGTCGCCAACAATGGAGTAAGGTGCGCGATCATGGCATCGAAAGAAAAGCAGTAGAAGAACAAGACACCAAGTCGAAAAGAAAAGCCCAGCCTTACACCTCAGTACCATTAAATAGTAAGAACTCAAACCATTAAAATAATCACCTCTGCTTCATGGGACAGCGATGAACCCTCACTATGAGAATCGTTCAATGGTATGGTTTTTCATCCCTTGGCCCAGGTGGCCACAACCATACCCCTCACAATCCCCCGCACTCCTGTTATACACCTTCTTCTCGCTCTAATCAATCTCAAATTCCTCCTTCATTTCAAACATAATCGTTTAAACTGACTCATTCCACTTTTTTCGGTCTCCAGCCGGTCGATTCCAACACACTCGCCACTATGACAATCGCCTTTAACCACCGACTATCAATTCATTCCTTTCCAATAATGACCAAACCAATTCTCAACATACTTTCATCATTTATTTCTCATTACCTTTTTTCAAAACACATCCAACAGTCTCTAATAGTTTTTCTCACTTTCAATAATTCTCTCATCTAGCATCATCCTGCTAAGATTGTCCTGCTGAACACATTTGAACTTAGATCTATATTTCTTATTCAGGCATAGTTTCACTTATAGCATAACAGGTATACAACATACCCAAAGTGTAAACGCCAGCACACTCAGACTTAGTCCCCTAACATTCACACGATTTAATTTTGCACCAGCCACCTTTGCCATTTCACAACTTTCTACTCGTACACTCTGCAGTCGTCCGTTCCTTTTCATCCAACAATACCTAAATATTTTAACTCAGACACTTGTTTCCAGCTGCTTCACCATCTAAACATAACTTCAGCCACTGAGGACTGTCCTCACTCACACCATAACCTTACTCTTATCCCCGTTAACTTCAAACCTCTCCTTTTACACAACCCTGCCAAAAATCTCTCTACCAATTATATTATATTATTTTATTATTATTATTATTATATTATTATTAAATTATTATTATTTATTATTATTATTACTTTTAGCTTCAATTCACGAAATGTTTTCTTTTAATTACCATTAATTTCTTTAAAACTATTTTTAGAAAATATTTATCAAAGAAAGTACATGTACAATGTACTTATTAGTTCCTGACCGTTTTCGTCCGTAAACTCGGACATCTTCAAAAAAAAATTATAAAAACATATTATAAAAAAACAGATTATAAATTTTTAAATTTTAGGTAGCATTTCATATTATATTTAATCTAAGGGACATTACGTTAAACTTTATGTTAATGTCAGGTTTATTGTTTCAATATGAACATTTCAGCTATTTAGTTTTGCGTTTACGACATGAGGAATGTAAAATTTAAATGACTTTGATGTATCAGGTACGGTTGTCTTATGCTCTGAATAAATGTTCGTATATTTTACTAGATTTAAAGCGGTGCTGGTATGCCCTAATCTGTTAATCTATTATTAGTCATGTAACCAATATACGTCGACGTACAGTCAGGCTCGGGACATGCGAATTGGTACACTACATGGTGATTAACTGAAAGGGTATCCTTAGTAGATCAAGCACAAGAAAGTTTTCTGGTTTTGTGGTATATTAACTGTGATTTTTGAGTTGCCTTGTAATTTTGATGGGGTGGGTTTGATATGCGGCGTATGCATTTTTTCCTCTTATATCGAAGTCTTTTTCATTTGAGAGTTTAAAAATAAAGTTAATAACTTCAGAAATTATTGTTCGTATTGTCTGTTTTTGTTTTTTATATGAGTTTGTTGATTGTTTTGCTTATTATTTTTTTCTGTTAAAGTTTAAAAGGTGGTTAACAGTTGGATCAGGTTCTGTTGTAAAAATTTCTTTTCAACTCAACATAGAAAAATGATTCCCAACCGAGCCAATTTATATAGCTCTATGGAGTTGTTTTTTAACCAATTTGGGATATATATATATATATATAAGTATATAAATATATATATATATATTATATATATATATATTTATATATTTATTATATATATATATATATATATATATATATATTTATAATATATTATAATATATATATAATAATATTAAAAAAATGGCGTTTATAAGAGGGTATAGTTCCCCGAGGAATTGGAGGAGAGCGGTAATATGTACCCTTATATAAGGTAAAGGAGAAAAGGGGAACTGTAGAATTATAGGGGAGGGAAGGTATTTGAGTAATGTAGGGAAGGTATATGCTGTATTTTGGGTCGAAAGAGTGCGTCGAGTTGACTGAAGGACTGATTGGTGAATGACAAGGACTGTTTAGTGAAGTGGTAGAGGATGTTGGATAAATCTTTACATTGAAACAAATTATTTGAGAAAATGAGGGAGAAGAAGAATAAATTGTATTTTATAGGTTTTTATGGATTTGCAACAGGCGTATAATAGAGTTAATGAGGGAGGTTTATCGGCAAGGTGTTTTATGTGAATATGGGTTGTGGTAGCTGTCTGAATGGAATAAAGTATGTAGACGATAGTGAGCGTGTGTAAGAATAAATGTGTCAATGGTGATTGGTTTAGTAGCAGTGGGTCTGGGACAAGGTTGTGTTATGTCTCGTTAGTTTATTCAATTGGTATATGGATGGGTTATGAAGGGAGAAGTTCGAGTGGGATGGCAGAAATGGTGCTGTAGAAGGTGGAGAATGGAAGAATGTAGTTGGGGCAGCCTACCTACTTATATATGTGGCGAGGATGATTTGGGTTCTTGTGTGGCGAATCTTGAGAAAGTTGAGAGGATGGTAGAAAGAGATTTGGCGGGTGTGCAAAAGGAGGGGGCTTTGAAAGTAAACGTGGATAAAGTAAGCGTTATGGTTGTGAGTGAGGAACTCCTCAGTGTGAAGTTATGTTAGATATAGAGAAACTGGATCATGTACTTATAGAAAAATGGAAGCGCATATGTAGAAAGAAAAGGATGGAAAGGGAACTGCTAAGAAAGGTGGAAAAGCTAAAGATGACGGTCCTAAGAAAAGGTAGCTATCGCATTAATTATCGTTGGTGAATGTAAAGGGACTATATCTTGAGTGCTAAAGCTTTGCATTGAGGTATGTTGTTACCTGTGTTATTGTATAGTAGTGAGATTATGGTCTGGAATAAAAGAAATAGAGTACAATGTGTCAATGTGTTCAGATGGACAAATATCTTAGGGGTGTGCTAGGTGTGAGAAAGAAATTGATAAAGAAGAGGAAAATATTGAAGAAGAGAGGTGTGGTTGAAGAAAGGGGGTAAATGAGAGAATATAATGAATGTGTGGAGATGGTTTGGTCATATGGAGGATGAATGATAGTCGGCTTTGTTAAGCGGGATGTATAGTGGCGAGTGTGTCTGGAACCGACCGGAGACCGAAGAAAAAGTGGAATTGAGTCAGTAAAAGAATTTTGAAGAGAGAAATGGTGACGCTTGGTAGAGGCGAGAAAAGAAAGGTGTATAAAAAGTTGAGATGGCGGGGGTTGGTGGGGGGTATGGTTTGTGGGGCCCCACACGGGCAAGGATTGAACCCTTATTTGACGATCTACCATACGTGAGGGTCCATCCTGTCGCCATGAAGCTTTAGGGTGGATTTTTCTAAC
>JABUQX010088482.1:0-35000 GCA_015478945.1 Trachelipus rathkii
TAAGGAGCAATTACTAATTAGTTCAGTTTATTATACCCTATAAACGTTATAGTATATAATTTATCTTATTTATTATGAATAGTATACTAAAAAATTATATAACATCACAGTCAACTAAATCAACGTAGACTTTAAAATAAATAACAACAACAAAGGGGTAAATAAAATGGGTATATAAGTGGAGGAATTTATATACACTTAACGTTATGAAAACTAAATCGAGTTTCAATATGTCATGGATTAGATCCACTTGATTGCTCTTCATTATCTTATTCTTTCATAATATTACATATATATAGAGTATATACTATTATATATATTATATATAAGTATAATTAATATATATTATTATATAATCACATTTGTTTTACCCTAATAATAAGTGCTATAATATATATATATATAATATATATAATATACTTATATGTATTATATTATATATACTTATTATTATATTAAATAATATAATTTAAAATAATATATATATATATCATAATATTATTAGAATATATATTTAAATATATTATATATATTAATATATATATATATATATATATTATTATATATTAATATATATATAATATTTTCTATATATATATCACATCTTTACTATTCACTCTGCCTATACGTCATGCTTCTCGTATGTAGTCTATAGGACACCATGTATTATTTGGCGCGAGTACTTATAGCCACTTGATGAAAAAGCCGTCACGTAGGGGACAATGATTGAAACGGCAGAAGAGTAGTATCACAACCACAGGACACACAAAACGTTATACGAAAACATGAACGCTGGGCGTGCAGTCACGAGAGAGTACCACCGCCCACAAGAGAGGGAGGTCTACAATCACGCTCATCCACTGTCGTTGCGACCCTCTTCCATAGGTGGACCCGAGAGACCCGACTCCGCGAGCGGAGCGAGGCGGTCCTACACTTTGTGAATACATCGTCCTTCATAGGAGGGTAGTACCATCCCTAGCGTTTTCTATACAAACCAGGCCAACAGAACGATTCCTATTATTTATAATAACTAATGTAATCCAACCAAGGCTAGCTCGAGCCCACGATAGCAAGATAGTATCAGAGGATCTACCTACGTACCATTCCTAGACGAAATGGAATAGGACTTATATATATCCCTCACCTCCGGGTAAGTGTACTACCTGAGGATACCTAAACCTCGCATCTATGAGTTAATTTGGTGTCGCGGGAGGGGATATCTCTCCGCCTACCTACACTGTACGTGTATAGTAATTGGTATAATATCACGTCCACACATCGTGGTATCTCACACGTTACGGCACTCGAGCCCACTTATTAAATGACCGTGATATATATATTACCTATATTTATTATATAATATATTATATATACTTAGAAAATATATATTATAATATAATATATAACTATATATATATATTACACTTAAATATAATATATATATACTATATAAATAATATATTTACTATAATACTAACCACTAACCAGGGCCTGATATAATCCAGTGAGTAAATATATATATATAATATATTTATAATATTATATATATATATATTAATAATATATATCCTAATATATATATAATAATATATAATTTAATAATATATTAATATATTAAATAATATATATATATATATATAATTAATATATATATAAATATATATATATATATAATAATATATATACTATATATATATATATATATATATATATATATATAATATACGTATATATATATATATAGTTAATATATATATATATTATAAATATATATATAATCCTAATGGTACTGATATATATAATATATATATATATTATAATTAATATATATATATTATTAATATTAAGTATTAATATATATATATTATATATATATATATTATATATATATATAATATATATATATCTATATATATATATATTATAGTATATATATTATATAATATATATATATATATATATATATTAATATAAATATTAATCTCATAAAAAACACGATATAAATAAAATTATTAAACATGATAAAAATAATTGTCATTAAATTTATTTGATATATTAAATATATTTACGGCAATTAAGATTATTTCTGTTTATTATAAATTCACTAATTGTGACTGCTTCTAAAATACACACTATGGTTTTTGTCGTGCATAAGAGTCACTTACCATATCCTGCGACGGGCGATTGTCACTCGTAAAAGAGAGTTCAACATAAATACGATAAGTTAGACGATAATTAACGTATAATGTTCGCACTACAGATTCTATAGAGCCACTAACAGATAAATGCCTTATGAGGTAAGAACTGATTCTAAACTTCTTGAGAAGTTTGTAATCTTTCGTTTTTCCTCAATAAAGAGTACTACCGACACGAAAATATAGTTAGATAACTTTATCTTTATGATTTCTTCAATATACTATTTTGTTTGTGAGGGTCTCAGTGTCGAGAGTGGAAGGTTTATACTAAAAATCTGAATCGATTTATAGGTAGACAGTTATTGGAAATAACTAAACATTTTTATGTGTGTTGATTGACGTGCGCTAACTATATTGGTTAATACGCTTGATAATATATATAACGTCCCTTCGGAATACACTGGCATAATTACCTATATTTCTGACCCTATATATGCACCATAATATCATTTACGAGTTGATTATCAGTACATATAGTGTAGGCACTGAGATTTACGAAATTATGGATCACATACACTCTTACCGAGTTAACCGTATATGATTAAAATTAGTGATTATACGGTGTCAGGCGAACGGAAATATTAGACGCAAGGAGCAGCACTTCTATGATAACGAGTAACGGTTATTTCCCTACACAAGATAATGAACATCACCTATCACTATATATAACAATCGTAATTTTTAGCTGTCAGTCACTCACTTCATCAGTAATGCTGTATTTCGCAGTTCGAGAGACAACATCAACTGCGATGAGTTGAGCACAACTACTTATGTTTAACTAATCATTGTACCGTTAATTTTTTGAGAAGTAAACTAGTAAATGTCACAGATCATGACACGCAACATACGCGACTAATTGTAAATCAGTCTAGAATAAGAGATCTACGTTCTGCGCTCACTAAGATCATAATAGCCGATCTAGGGGCATCTAGCCTCGCACAACGTTGCGGCAGAGGTTTGGAGAGCACCGAGAATGTGACGCTAGTATTATCCTCTACTTTGAGAGTCTTAGACATTTATATGTTCCACTGCTATTACAGAACGTCATTAAATAATGAGTATATAGTATTGCCCTCCTAGAACTTAGGGTTCTTCCCCTTCAAGTGAGTGATGGTATTGATTTATTTCTGTTATATTATATAATTTATTAATTAAGATATATATACAATATTAATAATTAATATATATTAATTAATATATTATAATATGTGAATATAGTATACTATAAGTAATATATATTATATTATAAATTAAATATTTATTATAAATATATTATATAATTAATATTATATATTTATATTAATATATTATATAATATACGCTATAATATAATAACATATCATCCTTTATTTATATCCTACCAGACTGTAGGAGGTTAAGGTTGAGCGTTGACAAGCGATGCGGAAATCACAGAGAAGATAGTGTGTCTAGAGACTAGCAATACCATAATTACAAACATCGAGAGAAACGGCAGGCACCTACAAGTAAAACAAATTAACATATTTGGAATCAGCGGAAAAATCTAAGGAGGGTTTTTTAATTTTTTTTTTTTTTTTTTAATTTTTTAATTATATATGATAATGTCTCCATCTCTTGAGAGCCATATGTGTCTATACCCTCGTCTAGATGGGCCACAACCATACCATATTTAAACACCAAAAATTCTATTACAAAATCACCATTCTCAGTTGCAGGCCCTCTCTATAGTCCAGTTCGCAGCGCGGGAATCAGAGTGCTGCGCGCGCGTAGCGAACTTCCACTATCTGTCTCTCGTCACTCACGAGACATAGGTCTTGCTGAGCACACTCCGAGAGACCTTCACAATTCCTCATGCTGTGCTTATCCTCGCGATCTGTCTAATGGTGGTCGATTCTCAACAGCACTCCTACTAGTTTAAACACATATACCAGGTGTAAGATATGGAGAGGAAAACACCTTAGTTCTTTTTCATAACATTAGATATGAATTATCTTATAAGAGTGAACATATATTTATCTTCAGTTTTTTATCTATATATTTTATAAAACTCCTGTGCAAGAGAGGGTCAGGTATGTCGGGGTGCCTTTCCGCACTTCACACCGACGGTCGTCGATCTCGCCTAAATTGGTGAATAAAAAATTCACTAAAAAAAATGAAGGTCCGCGAAGAAATAATGAAGTTAGCAAAAAACACAAAATAAAAGTAAAGAATAACATAATATAAAAACGCGCCTACGGACTATATACGCTAGTACAAATTTTCTCACGGAGACATGAGTATTTTCCAAAAATATGCTAAATTTATGGATTTATTATCTTGAGAAGGTATCTAGCAGAAATCCTTCAGAGTTACTATCTATTCCTCATATTGCATTAAGTAAGTCAATATCACTGAGCTTATCAGATTATACAATTTATGTAGTATAGAGTATATATATATATATGTAGCCTGCAGACTGCTATGTATTAGTTAAGCTTCATACTTATCACTCACACTTTATATTACTAATATGTATATTATTTAACACATATTATGTATCATATATATCAATATATTTATTATATTTATTACTTTTATTATTATTTATATATATATATATTGCTATATATATATTAATTTATAATATAGTAAATGTGAGTACATGAATAGACAAAATAGCTCAAAAGTAGTACTTTATAGGAGATATAGCAATGTAAAATGAATAAAAAATATAATTGAATAATTAAATTATTAAGCTAACTATAAACATTATTAGAGTAAATAATGATAATGAATAAAGGAGATGATGATGTGACGACTATAAATTTATATAAATATATATAATTTAGTGAGCTTTTGGATATATCACACCTCTGATTCACTCAATCACTATTGTACCCTACACCTCCTACTCAGAGACACTACCATATTCACACTACTGAGAGTAACTTAGTAACTACTATAGTCTGTTAGACTACTAGTCAAGTTATCATTACACTGTGAGGTATATACATCTTATCAAGCGTATCGGATTACAGCCAGTATTATTAATTTTGTAATTAATTGTTTCTTGACAATAGTATGTTTTATTTTAGTCATAGTCACAGTCGTAGTTTAATGACAGTACTTCGAGGTGGAAATATGGACTAGTTGAGAGGTGTAAAGAGACATCAGGGAGCACCAAGGATGAAATATACTTAAGCTTTAGTACTGCCTTAGAATATCTACATATAATATACTCTCATCAGTAATGGTAGTATCAAGTTAATATTTCATAAATATTCCTATAGTGTATCTTAGATAATTTACATGACCATTATATTAATACTTATTTTGAGCAACGTCTACACAAAGACAAAAGTTACATTATTCATTAGTACGAGTGATTTATATAATAGTTATAGCGCACTATTTTATGACTGAGACTATATTTTACTATTTCTCACTTAAATATAAAGTATTATCTACAGTCACACGTATACTTTTTGCACGTGGCATTTCTAAATTCTTATTTTAAAATATAATTATGATAATAATAATGTTACATTATATGAAAAGCTGATAATACAGAAATATATAGAAAACACATTAACACTTATAGTAACCTCAAAACAAAATATTATGAATATTCTTAAAAATTCAGAATATATAAATCTACATAAATAATTATATGATAGAATAACCCGATATAAATAAATTTATGAACACAATACACTCAGGGGCCTTACATCACTTAGATAAGAGATAATTGAGAACCATAAATATGACAAATTAGATACTACTATTATTTATAGCTAAAATCACTTATAATTATAAAATTAATGTTTCTATAATATACATGTAAATTTTTCGAGAGATCACAACATTTAATTAGTACCAATAGAGAGCAAAAATTATTATACTTGTTTTTTTCTCTAGGCATGTGTTTTTTTCATGAAAAACACCGTTTTTTTCGGTGAAAAAAACGAGTTTGTTTTTTTCCTTTCCCAACCCTATCTTATTACCAACGCAAACTATATCACTACCGTTTTATATCCACCACCGAAACGTCTATTTCATTTAATATAACCTTATCTAACATGACCAAACCATCCTCAAAAGTACTTATATTCTTTATATTCATCGTATCATTTACCCCTTTTCTTCACACCTAATATAAACATAATAACTCTCTATAATTAATATAATATAACGAGCTGTTATTTATCCATATTTGAGATAATATATAATCATGTCTCATGCATTTTATATCCTTAACATTATATATTATCTGATTCACACCTATACAACGCATCCCTGACATAATGTGTCCATCTGAACACATTGAAATTATAAGATCATTATATACCTAATCTTATGTACCAGACCATATAGTTAACTGAATTATAACATTAACACAGGTAACAAATCTACCCATCATAATTCTGTATAGTTAAGTACCTGATATTAGTATTGCAATACACTCAAAGACTTAGATCTACTATTACAGATCCACCAATTAATTAGTATTTAATATTTGCTAAAATACCAGCCACTACTATATATCCTCGCCAATATTCACTAACTTTCCTATACTAACATATATCTACTGCATATCCGTTCCTTATTCTCACATTACTCACAACATAAGATATATAATTCCCTAAATATTTTAATAAACTACAGACACTTGTACTTCCAGCTGCTTCACCATCATATAATCAATAACTTCAACAGCCGAAGGACTATGTTCACTCACTCACGAGAGTAATATAACCTTTTACTATTTTATATACTATAATATTTACTATTCAATCCCACCTCACTTTTCACACACCTCACTGATATACCAAAATCTCTCTAAAAATCTATATAAATTCACTTCATTCACAAACTTCACTTTCTAGATTCACCACAACACTAAAAACCAAAATTCTCATCCACTGAGCAATTAATAATAGTAGTAGGTAGCATATATAACCTCCACTATTATCAACTTACACATTATTCTCGACATCATTCCTGAACACCATTTCTCTAGCCTACCTATATTATATTATATATTATCATATAATATATATACTCACATCTCTATTCTTGCGTTTACATTAAAATCATCCCATGCCATATACAACATTGAATTAAGAGACCAAAGTGAGAACAATAAACACATCTCCTGCCCTCACTCTCCGTGCTCTATATTTATGATTATATGCTATAAAATTAACACAAATTACATGATTATTTTTGAACAGTATACCTAATATATTCTTTGAGCATGTTTGAGCTGCTTCACCACCACTCTGCAATGTACAAATTCAACTTTCGAGTATTGTAATTTCAGAATACTCTACCGCACCAACACCATATATCAACTGACTTTCCATTAAATCTTTATTACTGACATAATGAAGCTTCCTATTCCCTAAATATATACCTAAATGTAAACATTAAACCAGATAAACCATGATCTAAACAAGAAAACCTCTGTAATAATACACAAAAATATAACGAGTAAAGAGCATATATATATTAACCAATTTTATTCTTCTATATCTCAACCTTCTATGAGATTTCTTTCTAAATAGAATATAGATATTTTGATTAACCATACTAAATATCCTCTTACCGAGCGTATTACCATATTATAACTTGAGTCGCACCACTCTTTTATATATATGAGTTTTCCTATAAAATTCACAAGGACTATTATAAATCAGTAAATCAGTCACTCAGTTACCGTATTACATCTTTTTTCTCAGACGAGAAGAATAAAATAACATTCTGATTACAGATATGATGAAAATCTAAATATTTACATAGTAATCACTTTCTTATCAATCATCGGCGATCTACAACACAATATGTATAATTGAATAATCTTTACATTCCCTTGAACTACTGATGAAGGAGCATACACCTATATATCACTAAGTTATCACCCTTATCTCACTTTTACTTCCAAATCTATTTAGAATATTAAACTTGACGAGTAAATACTAATATTATGCATTCCTTCTATTCTACTCTCATTAATCCTATTAATATTTATTGGAGAGGCGAATCCTCCTAATGAGAATATAATACCGGACTTTTAATTAACCTTACACAACTTATGTATCCAAATCCAATCAAGTGGCACATTCAATTATTATACGAGCACTTATTTACCGAGTTATCTTTATTGTACATTAACATTAATTACTAATCTATTATTATCTATGATATAATTTATTCATACTTAATTTATATTACTCTGATTTCATATATCTAGGTAACAAGTCTCATCCTCAAACGTTTCTAATCCACTACTTAGCGCATCTGGATTATTATCTCATTTATGTTAGCATTATTTTAATATCGTACATCGAACTTATCAATAGTCACTTGAAGCTATTGCCGAATCACGTACACCATAATAACAATTAATATGTATATCATCCCCAAAATCCGTATTCCTTCTTGCACCAAAATCAAACCCACATCACATTCACTATCACCTCTTCATTACTTGAGAGTTAATTATTTTATTATATCAGTGAGAATCTCTGAGAAGTAATGTTTACTTAATAACCTAGCGTTAATCTACACAGCCTTTACGCTACATTCTCACATACATCTCAATACAGATTACATAGTAATGTCGAGCGACACTATATTTCACTAATCTAATTCTCATGCATCAGAGCGTAACTATATCTATCTTCAACATCTCTCTTACCCTCTTCACATTTTTGGCTGAAACTCTGTATCATCTTATCCAGCCCTGATCTTAGAGTCTTATCTCATGATTCACTCCTTCTAAGTCCATTAACCATTAAAAACAATATACACGCGCATAAACTCAAATACTAGTTACATATATATATTGATTCTAAAACCCATCTTTCATTTTACTCGTATCAACGTATTTTTACAGCATCTATATTAGTATTCATATTTCATTTTTATACCATATCCTTATAATATAATATATCCTTTACCAAATACATCTTTTCTATTTGTAGATAACTTCTATGCATTGGCCTTGTAATGGAACATGATCTAACTCCACCGCACTTTTATTCTTTAATAATTATATGAACACTATTTAACCGCGTCTTGCTAACTCATATCTCTCTACAATATTATTCTCTATCACGTCAACTGTGCGGAGCACTCGTTTAAGAGCATTCTTTACTTTCCCTACTCTGTTTCATTCACGCCTCACCTTAGTATCTACATATCATCTTACTAATTATTGCACTGCTCGACACCAACTTCTATAAACTTCACTGCTTCTCTCTCTGACACCTTTACTCTATGCCTATTTCGTAATACTATCCCTCACAGATTATATGTATTTACGACCTTTCAACTATCCGAGAGGTCATACTCTGTCACTCTCCGACTGACACTATCACGAACTAAAGATGGTCACCGAGAGCACAATCATAAAAAGAGCGAGCGCACTAATGACACCCTACGCACTCCACATGTCTATCTATCCCTTTACCATATCTCTATCTGTCTCTTTTCTGTCTTCACTGTCATTCTCTCTGTCTTTTTTAGGTCAGCAGTTTAAACTATAACGCGAGCTCCTTATTAGGGGTGTCTAACACCGCACAATGAATCTCATTCCACGCAAATGTCCGGGAGTAAATCTTCTAATATATACGAAACGATCTCTACACAATCTTTCGAGACCAGCGTGAGACTCTTGTTGCACAATATAGCATCTGAGCGATATAGTATTACATAGGATCCGAGAGAGTATAGCGCACAGATGTTTGAGTTAAAAGCAGTAAAAGATTTTCAATACACCTAATACATAACCGCATTTCACGCATAAAAATACCATCATCTATACTGGAGCCTTAAAACATGCACACGAGAATGACCTACAACTCCAAGTCACCACTATATCTTTATCTCTTGCGTGCAACCTAACGACATAAATAAGAATTTTATTACTTCTTGTCTTCAACTTATCGTGAGAGAATATTGCAACAATCTATACTCTCTACTTACACCGAGGCTACTCCAGATATATATGAAGACACCTAGATGGGTTGATCACTCATAACTGCACTTCTATAATCTCTAATCAGAATATCGTAAAATTTCATTACTAAAAACTAAAATGATAAAGTTTTATCATGAAAACTATCGATTATACCTTGTACACGTCTTAACAGCTACTCTTATCACACGAGTATAGTGCCAAGACCAAATTCTTAACTCTCTGTAATTTAGACCCTAACCTTAAATTCTCATATATATTCCAATCACTTCAACTCGTATCACTCAAAAAAAATGGAAGTTAAAGTTATTAACTATTATTGGTACACTTACGTGAGCCACTCTCATAGTTTAACATGAAATGTTAGTAGAGCTAAGACAAGTGTTACATCACAATTGTCAAGATGGGACCACCACTCTTTACACGGCAGTTGACATACCAGCATAAGCTCCACATACAAAGTTACACCCAATTTACCTCGACACCAAACATAACAAAACACTAAACAATCTGAAGCCACTATTGGACAACTACTCAATAACCACTATACACGTAATCTGCAAATACACTATTCAAAAGCATTAATAGTCAGCAAATGCACTTAGCTGAACACGAGATATAACATGTAAAGGAAACTCAGTATGATCTACATATCCATAATCACATAAAATCCACGCAGAGCAATGACTCGTAATTGACAGCATGTTCACAATCACACACAAGAACAACAGAGTGTACTATTGTGTATATCATAATAAAGTTATTATCTATTTAATCTATTGATGATATGGATTCCGTACACGGTATAATTACAACATTACACGACGCCCAACAAATGTCACATACCATAAGAAACTGCTACAGAGCCTACGCTTCAAAGTCACCTCACATGATGCTAATATTAGTAATAGCAAAAATACCTCGGCCTTCTTCCGGTCTGCGGCTCTCTTATGAGCTATGTTATTCCTATGTAGTAACCAACATTCACCAGGAAAAAGAACCACTAAATAGAAATCTAAGTTGAGATGGGCATCTTCATTTTGAGAGCTGATATATATAAAAGAGAATTTTAATTCTTATTTAATGGTCGCGATAAATCAAATTCGTCTATAACAACGTATTACAACACTTTAGGACGGCGAGTTAATTGGGTAGATTATAATTAAATTTACAAAAGTTAAATATTTTAAAAAACGTTTCTGATTAATTTGAATTTTAAAACTTAAAAGTCAATTTTCGAAAAATAAAAAAAAAAAAATATGCTTAAGATGCGATTTGCACACGCTATTAGTGTTTCTTAGAACTTTACTTAAAAAGTTACTTTTTGTATACTGAATAAAAAAAATAATAATTCAGTTCTTGAAAATTAAAATATAATGTTTAAAAAATTAAAAATAATTTTAATTAAAAGATTCTGAACAAACTTTTAATAAATCAAAAATTTAAAAAATTCGATTAATAGGAAACATTCTGATTATATTTACATATAAATAATTCTAAATCTCTGTATAAAGATTATACATAGTATTGTAGCTTCAATGTATATATTATATACAAGAGTATCCAGCGAGATCAGGACTACAATATTAACTCAAAACTAATTATAGCAGAAGCTAATTCTGGAATTAAAATCGAGAGAGTTAAAAAATACTAAAACTAGTGAGAGAAGTAATGTTAAACACCTAATATACTAATTATATATATTAATATATACTATCTTCACCTCTCTCCTCAACGTTTATTCCAACCTTTATATAGCACGTAGACATGGCATATTTCTTATATAGTTCTTAAATTTTAAAACGAAGAAAGTCATGAACTTAAAAAATATTTTCTGAGTAATAGTAAACTGATAATAAAAATTATTAAAAAATTAATTAAAATCCAATTTTGAAAAGCGAGAATTATTATATAATTAATTATTATAATCAAAAAAAATTACTAACTAATATTTATAAGTTTTTATATAATGATATATTCATTATAATTTACGTTTTAAATAATAAAATATTTGAAATTGCGATAATGCGAAACAATTAATCAAATGATTCTCAATTTTGATGCAATATTTTTTATTGGGTTGTTTATTATAAAAATAATAAAATTGGTAATCACTCCTGCGGGGGCAAAATACAAATAAATAATCCAAATTATAACGCTTTATGATATAATAAAATAATAAAAATAAGAAAAAAAATGTTAAGTTATACACAGAGAAAAAAAAAGTTGTTGTAATAAGTTTTCTGTAATATAACTTAAAACTAAAAAGAGAAAAAAAATAAATACAAAATGTTAAAATATTTTCTTTATAATAAATTTACTCTTGATAAACATATAATTAAAATTATTAACAGTCACAGGATATAAAAAATATATAAAAAGTATTAAAAATGTTATTTATTTACAACATATTTAATATATTATAATACATTACTCTAATCTAATGTTATATTATTAAAAGTAATATATACCATCTTATCTTATGAATGAATATTCTAAACAATCAATTTCATAATTAACCTAGATGAACATATTTATAAAATCCATTGATAGTCATTAATCAATCTTATATCTCTAGAATGTTGTAAAAATCCTTATATTATCATAGTTCGGACTCTCATGCTTGATAAGATTTTAATACATTAGAAGGTTACTGACAAATAGTAATCTCTAATTCGATTGATATCTTCTCCAAATTCACCTTTGAGTCATACATTATTAGGAAATTTTATTCTTATTTATATAAGCTGAGTTAGAACTTTCTACTCTATTCTTCAACAATAATTATTTCAAGATTGAAAGGTGGCCATCACAATTACAGATTACTTTATATCTTTTTTCATGATCACTAATGAATGACTTAGAATTAATGAAAAAATTACTTAAGTAGTTCCAAATTATAACTCTATATCGCTATTTCAGAATCCTTCATTATCGATTTCGCCAACGCTTCAATAATAATTAAGATTAATAATAGTCAGCCTAGATCTGTAAAGTTGGTTTGCGTGCAGTTTCTTTATTTTATTCCTCTTAGAGTAAGTGTGCACTTGCCAGCATTGGAATTTATGTATATCTTCGAGACCATACTATTCTAATTTTTATTCACATCATCTTATTTCACACTAACTTTCTTTATATTAAAATCTAAAAGGAAGTATAACTTAAGCGAGTCCTCAATTTATCAATTCCATGATTTCTACCATCAAATTTTTTTATATACTTTTAATCGTAAATGTTTTTTGACCCATGCCTCAAGGCAAATTCGTTCTGGTTCTGAAACTAAAATACTTTAGTTTAATTTTTTTAATTGGATCTTATTTCATCTCATATTCCAATGTATATGTTTTCTTCTGCGGGTTGAAGAGAAGTATCTAATAAACTTAGATTTTAAATAAATATGTTATTCTTAATAATAATGCAGGACCTAATTTAAGATATAATATTCACTAATAGTTCATTTGTCAAAGAATATTATACTCAATGAGAATATTAGCAACCAACTCAATATAATTATAAAAGTTCATATATAGAAAAGCTAAAAGATACTATATATTAATCAAAGTGTAATTTGCATTATATGTATATAGTCGAGCTTTTAGTATAATAGAAAACTCTATAAAATATTTAATATCAATATTCGTATGTACAATAATACTACAATTTATTTATAATTTATCCTTATATAAAAATATAAAAAATATAAGCGGCTTACTTTCGTGTTTTCAATATATAATATGGTGGGTATCAAAATTAAAACATCTGATAAATATTCGCAAATCTTTTGAACTCTCACAAAATTTACAAATTTTTAAGATATAGTATCTTCAGTCACTACACTTTCATATCTTATTCTCTCAATATTTTCAATCTTCCACCTAAATTTTCCAGTTTCTGATTTTAAATTTCACTCAAAGTCTATACTACCGTTTTTTCAGGTGATTCAATTCCATATTTACAATTGTTTACAATTCTGAAGCAGTCTTTGTGTACATTTTCTTGGTCAAAACCAAATATTTTATACAAAAGAGTTTCTAGGACTAACGAAAAATAAAATTATATTTTTCTAGAATTCAGTGTGGTTGAATATCTTCCTAGAATCAAATTCTGTCTTTTGTTCTAATAATTTATTAATCTATTATTTTATTCATTAATAGATTTTTTCCTAAAGTTTTAACTTTCTTTTGTGTCTAGTTTCCCATCCAAGAATAATGAAAAAACAGTAAAAAGAGACACTACTTTTCCATTAGGCCTACCTTCCCTTAGCACAGCCCCCCCACACCAACCATCCCCCCCCAAGATCGCTCAGGAAATACAATACATAACCTAATTATCTTAATTCTGAATGTCTCCCATATTCTTTGTCTTGTAAGTAGAACACAATTTAAAGCTCGTCCTGTTGACTCAAACAAGCAGGTTACATTTATACCATGAGAATATGAGTACACAGTAAATAGCTAGCGGAGAATGGACACATGGCTATAAGAGATAAAATTACTTCTACTCCATCTTCTACTGATAGAGATTCTCATTTTATATTCTGAGAACAAATGATTGAAAGAGTACTATAAAGTAATATGAAATATAGATTATTATCATAAACAAACAAATTAATATTTAACACACAGAGAATATTAAACTAGATAGGAGTGATATCTACTATTACTTAAGTCTCTAAACAACTATTGCTTAAAGATAAGGATATTTACTAACAGATGTAGGAGAGAAAAACAAATCAAATGTTTCACATTTTTTAATTAGAGCAATCACTTAAAGATTATAGATGAAGTTTCTGATAGAATATATTTCTGCTAATATTTCTTAAAAATAATTATTAGGATATCTATCTCTGAGAACACAATATAGATATGTATATATAAACTTTTAAAAATAAGAATATTAAATTAAGAATAATTTTCAGACTCACTAAATATGTTGAAAGTTTCTGAGATATTTCTGCAATATGTTAATGGTTTATTATACCATACATATACTATGATAATATGAGTAGAAGGTAATATATTTTCTTATATAAAATAAATATATCAAAAGTATAATTCTGATAATATGGTAATTATGATTCTTTAACAATACATCTATAAGGAAACTACTAATTTTACTATAATTATTAACAAATATATAAAAGAATAAATTTTCTAGTATATGTTTGATTTGTTAACTTTCTTTAATCCAATATTCACATATTCTCTCATTGATTCATCACTTTTTCTCTTTATATAAAAATATTAAAAACGTAATGTATTTCTTTATATATTAATATATATAAAAAGACAAAACTGATAGCATATTCTTATCATAATGCAAATAATATTAATCTATAATAAATTTTATCATGAACTCCTGTTCTATATTAAATTTTTCAGTATCTAATACTTAAATGTTATGTTAATCTTTAAAGATCCTTAATAACGAGTATAATGTGAATTATTTATAATCTTTTTACTAAAATATAAATAACGAGTATACTTTAACGTTTTACTGAGCTCACCAGTAGGTGTAACAAATTAATAATATATATTTGGTTTTGTAGTGTTACGGTAACTTGAAGATTCCATTTCTTTCTTGCTGCTCCAATGATTCTTATGAAATCAATTTTTCATTACAACTTCTTAACATTTCTAAGTATTTGAGAGAAGAAGGTCTGGGATAAAAAGGCTTTTCCACACAACCACACAATTTATAAACTTTAAAATTATAATTTTATTATTAATAATTTTCTTTCTTATTTTCCAACTAAGTTATAAACGGTTTCTTGAAGGTTCGTAGTTTGTTCAATCACAAATGAATAACTTTATCTATAAGTTATATTAGGTAAAGATCTCTCTACCCAAAATTTGCTAGGATTTACTTCTAATTCCTAGGTGGATTGTTATCCTTGCCAAGATAAAAGTAGAAATCTTTGCCAAGATGGACTATTGTCAGGATAATCCTGCTCTTTCCCTTTTCCGGCTATTCTTAACTCTTTACCCTTTTTGGCACTTATTAAACATAAGAAACACAAGTGGTTTTTTAAACACACTTCTTCTGACCATTATGTCACTAATTATTTTCAAAACAGAGTTCTTGATTTCTCTGTTGACTGTAATCCTTTTCAATGCCTAAAGAGGCTTTTCTTTAAACTTAAGGAAAGTCTTCATTACTTTCCTAATTTTTCCTACGAGTTTCTCAAAAGTAACAATCAACGGTAAATATTCCTTGTAAAGTATGCTAACTTACAATTCCTGAATGATTGCTAGAACTCCTTGGTGAATAACCGGCTTATCCTTCCAATCCTATGGAATTCCTGGTCATTACTGAGTTCTGGAAATATTAGGATTCTCTGTCCTTTTTCCACGGATGAGTCTCGAATTATTCTGTATCTGTTCTTTAACAGAATTATTAAAAAAGTTTCGTTTCAAGTTTCGTCTCCATGTTGTCTAAATTATCACAACTTCTGACCAATCACTATCCTTTTCTAAGCTAGTATTTATAAAAGAACCTTGTTCTTTATATACCCCTATCTTTCCCTCTAACAGAATAGGCCTCTTGGCCTATTTCATTTTAAATCCTTAAATAAAGTGTTCCAGATTCAATTTAAAGAATCAAATTACTAGTTATCTTATCTGGTCAAAGGTTGTTAAACTCTTGCACTGGAAAACAGAGAGCTTCGAGAATGTTAAACAAAATGTAAATGTAATCAAAGTTTTCGAAAGCTATCTTGCGGAAGTCAGGTTCCTAAATTTAAACACGTATGTCTCCATATCCTTCTTTTACAGTTATCTTCCCTTAAGCATCTAAGATATTTTTTTATTCTAACACTGTAATTTCTGAATGTATATTTTTCCCTTTTATCAGGTCTTTTCTGATAGTGAAATCTCTTGAAACTTGAACTAAAGAAAACTATCTATTCTTTATTTGGAACCTTCTGTTTCAAATCAAAAATATTAACCTAGGTTCTTTTCTAAAACCTCAATGGTTAAATAGAATAAAAATTCTTAGTCTCTTTCTTTTTCCTTATCCTACAATCTTGTAGGCATGAGACAATATGTTATTTATTAACATTTTAATATAAATAATTAATAAATAAACACCTTTATAAATGTTCCATGAACAAGCGCCTATTTGTCTTATCTTGTTCTTTTCCTAGAAATTGGTGTAAAGTTCCAAGAATAGATTTCTCATTTCTGTCTAATAGTTCATCTATGATTTGAGCAAATTTGCTAAATTCTGTAAAATTAGTGCAACATAATGTCTTAGTAATTTTTAAACAAAAGACTGTTAGTCTAAATTTATTTCCTAAAAATAAGGAAAATAAATAAAATATTCTGTGTTCAAAACTAGAACTTTTCTTTAAAGTTCCATTTTAAAATTTTCTAGAATAAAATGTTATTCTAGTATTCTGGCTAGATTTAATGAATATCAATTTAAATCTAAGTGCTTCATATTCTTCTTCTAATACTGAAGCAGTAATTAACTTCTTTGTCTGAAACTTTCCTTCAATTTAATACTTAAGTTGGCTTGGGTAATCTCTTCTTCTTAAGAGTTTCTATTTGAAAAATATCCTTTTCTTGATATTTGTTCATTCTAGGAGTCTCTTTTCTTCTTAAAAGAGTTATCAATTGTATATTAATTAACTTCTTTAATTAATATTAATTTAAAATACAATATTTCTGTGGAGTAATCTGTTCTCCTTGGCTGTCTGTTGAATGAGGGACAATATTCTCATTAATATTTCCTCCAAATTTTGTTCTGTGGAATATTCCATTTTTACCTTACTTCAATCTCAAACTAAGCTTATAAATTCTGATTTCTGGAGTTTAAACTCTGAATTTCTGTCTTATTATACTTTTTATATATATATGTTTAAATATATATAAAATATGTAATGGGTAAAATCTACAAAGTTGCTCGAAGCGAAAACAGCAATTTTCGAAATTTCTGATTTTCTACTCTGCTTGCTTCTAGGTCCCAATATCCATTTTCCTGTATGAATTTTATAAATTTCACTACGAATTGTTAAAGCCTGTATATATATATGTATAAATACTATATTAAGCATTGGTAGAGTTTTTATAATTGTAAGAAGTTTTGTTTCATGGAGCTAGCTAGTGTGAAGCAAATTTAACTATTTTTGTCATTTTCCTCTGAAATCTCAAATTTTTATGTTTTACTACTTTCTTCCCCCTCTATTTCGATGATGCCTTCTTTAGATCAGAGGAAAATATAATTTATTAAATCTTTTAATGAAGTTATTCTCAATCTTTTTATCATAATTTAAATCCAAAGAAATCTATTAAAGAATGGGTAATTATCGAATTATCGATCTGTTATGACCATCTTCTTTTCTTCGCAATTGTTACCGCTTTTTCATCAACACTATTTTTTATCACATTGAATACATTTATGTGAATTTCTGAAAAGTAATTGTACTATTATTTTTGTACCTTTGTACTATTTTAACACAGAGTTATTCTATCTCTTGCTAAAGAAGAGATCTGTCTACTCTTCCTTGCTTAAAGATTCATATATTCGTTAACAGTGGTGTGGGGAGGTGTGTTTCCATCTTGTTCCTCCCCAAATATTTCAATAACCATAGTAATATCTTCTGGTTCTTCTTCTATTTCTATTATAGGTGTTAAAATAGAAGGAAAGTATTCTAAAACTTGAACATCTGTATGTTCAACACCATAGGGATATTCTTCTAGATCTGGACCATGGTTATTCATAGAATGATCTGAAGAATTCATTAAAAGTCTCTCTTCAATAATCCTTCTTTCTATGTTATCTATGAATGTTTGTCGTTTCCTAAATCCTTCGGAAGAAATATCACTATCTGTGTCTTCCCAACCTACTGCTTCTATACTTCTGTTAAGTATATTCTGGTATTCATATATACTCAGTCCAGGAGGCAAGTTAGGATTACTGTGCTCATTTTCTCTAGAGCCTTCTGATAAGGGATTAACTAAAGGGTTCATGGAGAGTTCATTATCAAGAGGACCTCCATATAATTCATCCAAAACCATTTGGCGTTGTCTGGTTCCCTCAATAGACAGACCTATGTTATTCATAATTGTATGGAGCCTTCTAGCTCTCTCAGAAGAAGTATCGTTTTCTTCTAATGCAGGATTATTAGCACAATAATCGTGATCTATCATATGTCGATCAAAAACTACTATCTGTTGATCATGTTCTTCTATCTGATGATGATCATTGTTAATAAATTCTGTTGGGGAATCTTGATGCTCATTATCATTGTTGGGAGCGTCACTTTCATTAGAAATACCCATGATGTGATCTATAACTTCTGGTTCTTCTAACCATGCCATTAAAGACGCATCTTCCTCAGAAGGTTCCCATTCTAACAGGGATAAGGTGTCTATTGAACCATCCCATTCTTCTATGATGACATTATCCAAATCTTCTTCATCATCAAGATCTGAAAGAATCATATCAATATACCAACCAAAGTCATTATAATCTATTGGCGGTAATTCTGAAGGAATATCTTGCATACGATAAACAGTAAAATCATTTACTGAAGGATATATGTCTCTTTGACATACTGTAAAAATATCACTTAGGTTTTCTAATGTTTGAGCACTTTCATTGCTTATCCAAGGCACAGTGGCCATTCTATATCGATATGGTTCTTCAATAACAATATCTTCATTGTTTCTGTTGCTAGAATCAGTCCTCGTTTGCTCCTCTAATAGCAAATTTGGTTCTGAATGAAGCCAGGTATAGTACTCTAAAGCTTCCTCAATATTACTATACAAAGAAGCGAGTTGCTGTAAAACTCTTTCGTCTTCTTCTTTATCTTCTCTTTTCCTCTTCATTGTGATGAGCTATTTGTTGTAGTTTATCAATCTATTCAGATGAAGAGGAATAAATATTCCTATTTATTTCAAAATTAAAAACTCAAAATTCAAAGTCTATCTTAAATATCTCTGATGAATTCATTCTTCATTCTTGAATATAAGAAACTTTCCAAAAAAGTTTTCTAGACTATAAGAAACTAATTAAAAACTATTCTTTAAAAAAATTCACAAATTTTTTTCAAAGTTTTTAGCATTTTTCTAATGCCCTTGTTAAGTAACTTTTCCAAAGTCTTTTCAGTCACTAAAAATTGTTCACAAAATTTTTTCAAAGTTTATAGCATTTTTCTATTGCTCTTGTTAAGTAACTTTTTCTAAAGTCTTTTCAGTCTAATACTGACTGCTTTTAAAGAAAATATTTTTTATTTAAACACCAAAAAAAAAATATAAAAAAAAACATTAAGTGTTTCTAAAATTAATTAAAATATTATAAGTGTTCAATTTTAATCACTTTATTTTAATTACTATTGTTCATTAAGATCGGTACTAATTAATATTTAATTACGAATGTCTACCTCACTTAAATGGGAACTGTGTTCTCTTTCCTATTAGAACAAAAAATTATGATTATCAGAACGAAAATAATTTTCACTAAATATTCCTATTTTCATATTTTAATTGAAATATTAAAATCACTAATTAATTGTATCTCTAGCATTAAAACCAAATATTATTAGATAATTAAACTGATAACCTTTTAATCATTTAATATTTCCTTATATAAATAGTGATACGGTAATATTAAGCAAAAAAAACAATCAATTATTTTTTATCTTCAAGTCTTTGTTCCCAACAAATCTTCAATCAATTTATGGAATACAATTTTAAAGAAAATAGAATATAGAATATTTTCAAATGTTTCTGATCTATGGCAATTATGCTCAAAATGTTCTCAAAAAGTGAACTTTAACTTTAGTCCGCTGTTCTAAATTCTTTTGTCTTCAAAGGTGAACTTATGTTCTTTTAAAAGGTGAACTATGTTTCTCAAAGTGTGAACTATGTTCTTCAAAGGTGAACATAGTCTTCAAAGGTGAACTTATGTTCTTTCTAACTTGAGGAATCATTCAATCTATGCAGCCTGATCCCAATTCTGTAATAACATTCTGTTGTGTTCAACACCTTTTCCTAGAAAGTTTTGTGTTCCACAGAACACAATAACTTTTAGAAAGGTCTGAACACAACGAGAATGTTATTTAAATCAGAACTATGTGAGATCAGGTGCATAGAATTGACTGATTCCAATTTTAGAAGATACATAGTTCACCTTTGAAGAACAATAGTTCATCTTTGACCAATAAGTTGACCTTTAACATAAGTTCACCTTTAGAAAGAACATAGTTTCACCTTTGAAGAACAAAAGAACTTTAGAACAGCCTAAAGTTAAAAGTTCACCTTTTGAGAACATTTTGAGAACATATTGCCAAATCAGAACATTGAAAATATTCTATATTCTATTTTTTATATATAGTTTTATAGAACAACATAGAACATTGTTGTGAGCAAAGACTTCAGAAAAAATATATTTATTTTTTTTTGTTTGAATAGTTACATTCACTATTTATATTAGAAAATATTAAAGTGATTAAAAGTTTCATTTAATTTTTAATTAATATTTTTTTTAATGTGAGACAATTAATAGTGATTTAATATTCAATTAAAAATGAACATAGAAAATTTAGTGAAAATTATTTTCGTTCTGATAATCATATTTTTTTGTTCTAATAGGAAAGAGAACACAGTTCCCATTAAAAAGTTTAATAATTAAGTGAGGTAGACATTCGTAATTAAATATTAATTAGTACCGATCTTAATGAACAATAGTAATTAAAATAAAGTGATTAAAATTGAACACTTATAATATTTTAATTAATTTTAGAAACACTTAATGTTTTTTTTTTAATATTTTTTTTGGTGTTTTAAATAAAAAATATTTTCTTTAAAAGCAGTCAGTATTAGTGACTGAAAAGACTTAGAAAAAGTTACTTAACAAGAGCATTAGAAAAATGCTATAAACTTTGAAAAAATTTTGTGAACAATTTTTAGTGACTGACAATACTTAGAAAAGTTACAAGGGCATTAGAAAAATGCTAAAAACTTTGAAAAAATTTGTGAATATTTTTTAAAGAATAGTTTTTAATTAGTTTCTTATAGTCTAGAAAACTTTTTTGGAAAGTTTCTTATATTCAAGAATGAAGAATGAATTCATCAGAGATATTTAAGATAGACTTTGAACTTTAAATTTTAATTTTGAAATAAATAGGAATATTTATTCCTCTTCATCTGAATAGATTGATAAACTACAACAAATAGCTCATCACAATGAAGAGGAAAAGAGAAGATAAAGAAGAAGACGAAAGAGTTTTACAGCAACTCGCTTCTTTGTATAGTAATATTGAGGAAGCTTTAGAGTACTATACCTGGCTTCATTCAGAACCAAATTTGCTATTAGAGGAGCAAACGAGGACTGATTCTAGCAACAGAAACAATGAAGATATTGTTATTGAAGAACCATATCGATATAGAATGGCCACTGTGCCTTGGATAAGCAATGAAAGTGCTCAAACATTAGAAAACCTAAGTGATATTTTTACAGTATGTCAAAGAGACATATATCCTTCAGTAAATGATTTTACTGTTTATCGTATGCAAGATATTCCTTCAGAATTACCGCCAATAGATTATAATGACTTTGGTTGGTATATTGATATGATTCTTTCAGATCTTGATTATGAAGAAGATTTGGATAATGTCATCTCTATAGATATATATGGGATAGATCAAAAGGTGAACAGAGTAGTTCCGATGGAGTTTAGCAATCGGGAACCTTCTGATGGAAGAGCGTCTTTCATGGCATGGTTAGAAGAGCCCAGAAGTTTATAGATCACATCCATGAGTAGTTCTTTACATGAATGCATGAAAAAAACTTAGTCTTATTTATTTAAATGATTTATACAGAATTTAATTAAGCAAATGATGCAGAAAGTTTGGAAACAAAAATATTTTTTCGTGAAAATTATCTTGTCAGCGGAATAAAATTAGAACAAATGAATACTTTTGATAATAAAACAACAATTACAAAAGAAATCAACGTTATTACGTCTTCCGTGGATATGCTAGAAGCTTCATGACAGATTATGAATTAACATAGGTCTGTCTATTGAGGGAACCAGACAACGCCAAATGGTTTTGGATGAATTATATGGAGGTCCTCTTGATAATGAACTCTCCATGAACCCTTTAGTTAATCCCTTATCAGAAGGCTCTAGAGAAAATGAGCACAGTAATCCTAACTTGCCTCCTGGACTGAGTATATATGAATACCAGAATATACTTAACAGAAGTATAGAAGCAGTAGGTTGGGAAGACACAGATAGTGATATTTCTTCCGAAGGATTTAGGAAACGACAAACATTCATAGATAACATAGAAAGAAGGATTATTGAAGAGAGACTTTTAATGAATTCTTCAGATCATTCTATGAATAACCATGGTCCAGATCTAGAAGAATATCCCTATGGTGTTGAACATACAGATGTTCAAGTTTTAGAATACTTTCCTTCTATTTTAACACCTATAATAGAAATAGAAGAAGAACCAGAAGATATTACTATGGTTATTGAAATATTTGGGGAGGAACAAGATGGAAACACACCTCCCCACACCACTGTTAACGAATATATGAATCTTTAAGCAAGGAAGAGTAGACAGATCTCTTCTTTAGCAAGAGATAGAATAACTCTGTGTTAAAATAGTACAAAGGTACAAAAATAATAGTACAATTACTTTTCAGAAATTCACATAAATGTATTCAATGTGATAAAAAATAGTGTTGATGAAAAAGCGGTAACAATTGCGAAGAAAAGAAGATGGTCATAACAGATCGATAATTCGATAATTACCCATTCTTTAATAGATTTCTTTGGATTTAAATTTATGAAAAAGATTGAGAATACTTCATTAAAAGATTTAATAAAATTATATTTTCTCTGATCAAGAAGGATCATCGAAAAAGAGAAAGAGTAAACATAAAATTTGGATTTCAGAGGAAATGCCAAAATTGTTAAATTTGCTCACACTGATAGCTCCATGAAAACAAACTTCTTACAATAAAATCACCAATGTATATATATATATATACATATATATATACAGGCTTTAACAATTCGTAGTGAAATTTATAAAATTCATACGGGAAAATGGGATATTGGGACTTAGAAGCAAGCAGAGTAGAAAATCAGAAATTTCGAAAATTGCTGTTTTCGCTTCGAGCAACTTTGTAGATTTTACCCATTACATATTTTATATATATTTAAACATATATATATAAAAAGTATAATAAGACAGAAATTCAGAGTTTAAACTCCAGAAATCAGAATTTATAAGCTTAATTTGAGATTGGAGTAAGGTAAAAATGGAATTTTCCACAGAACCAAATTTTGAGGAAATATTAATGAGAATATTGTCCTTCATTCAACAGACAGCCAAGGAGAACAGATTACTCCACAGAAATATTGTATTTTAAATTAATATTAATTAAAGAAGTTAATTAATATACAATTGATAACTCTTTTAGGAAGAAAAGAGACTCCTAGAATGAACAAATATCAAGAAAAGGATATTTTTCAAATAGAAACTCTTAAGAAGAAGAGATTACCCAAGCCAACTTAAGTATTAAATTGAAGGAAAGTTTCAGACAAAGAAGTTAATTACTGCTTCAGTATTAGAAGAAGAATATGAAGCACTTAGATTTAAATTGATATTCATTAAATCTAGCCAGAATACTAGAATAACATTTTATTCTAGAAAATTTTAAAATGGAACTTTAAAGAAAAGTTGAAGTTTTGAAAACAGAATTTATAGGACATTTTATTTATTTTCCTTATTTTTAGGAAATAAATTTAGACTAACAGTCTTTTGTTTGAAAATTACCAAGACATTATGTTGCACTAATTTTACAGAATTTAGCAAATTTGCTCAAATCATAGATGAACTATTAGACAGAAATGAGAAATCTATTCTTGGAACTTTACACCAATTTCTAGGAAAAGAACAAGATAAGACAAATAGGCGCTTGTTCATGGAACATTTATAAAGGTGTTTATTTATTAATTATTTATATTAAAATGTTAATAAATAACATATTGTCTCATGCCTACAAGATTGTAAGGATTAAGGACAAAAAAGAAAGAGACTAAAGGAATTTTTAATTCTATTTAACCATTGAGGTTTTAGAAAAGAACCTAGGTTAATATATTTGATTTAAAACAGAAGGTTCCAAATGAAGAATAGATAGTTTTCTTTAGTTCAAGTTTCAAGAGATTCCACTATCAGAAAAGATCTGATAAAGGAAAAATATAACATCAGAAATTAACAGTGTAGAATAAAAAGATATCTTAGATCGCTTAAGGAAGATAACCTGTAAAAGAAGGAATTGGACAACCTTTTAAATAGGAACCTCTTCCCAGATAGCTTTCAATGAACTTGATTACGTCGCTTACTGATTGTAGTTTTTCAGCTTCTTCATCAGGGACTTCGAGTTGCAAGGTTTAAACAACCCGATTTGACCCCAGATAAGAAAAGAATTGATTTTAAAATGAATCGGAACAGCTTTATTTTATGAAGTTAAAAATGAATAAGCCAGAAGGCATAATTAACTGTTAAGAGGAAATAGGGGTATATAAAGAACAAGGTTCTTTTATAAATACTAGCTAAGAAAAGGTTAGTTACTGGTCAGAAGTTGTGACAATTTAGACAACTAGAGGGAAACGAAACTTTTTAATAATTCTGTTAAAGAACAGATACAGAATAATTCGAGACTCATCCGTGAAAAAAGGAAGAAAATCCTTACTATTTTTCAGAACTCGGTAATAACCAGGAATTTCATAGGATTGGAAGGATAAGCCGGTTATTCACCAAGGAGTTCTAGCAATCATTCAGGAATTGTAAGTTAGCATACTTTACAAGGAATATTTACCGTTGATTGTTACTTTTGAGAAACTCGTAGGAAAAATTAGGAAAGTAATGAAGACTTTCCTTAAGTTTAAAGAAAAGCCTCTTTAGGCATTGAAAAGGATTACAGTCAACAGGGAAATCAAGAACTCTGTTTTGAAAATAATTAGTGACATAATGGTCAGAAGAAGTGTGTTTAAAAAACCACTTGTGTTTTTTATGTTTAATAAGTGCCATAAAAGGTAAAGAGTTAAGAATAGCCGGAAAAGGGAAAGAGCAGGATTATCCTGACAATAGTCCATCTTGGCAAAGATTTCTACTTTTATCTTGGCAAGGATAACAATCCACCTAGGAATTAGAAGTAAATCCTAGCAAATTTTGGGTAGAGATCTACCCTAGTAACAATAATAGTAAAAGTTATTCATGTGAATAAAATTTATGAACGAAAACCTTCAAGAAACCGTTTATAACTTAGTTGGAAAATAAGAAAGAAATTATAAAAGAAAATTATAATTTTAAAAGTTTTAAATTTGTTGTGGAAAAGCCTTTTTATCCCAGACCTTCTTCTCTCAAATACTTAGGAATGTTAAGAAGTTGTAATGAAAATTGATTTCATAAGAATCATTGGAGCAGCAAGAAAGAAATGGAATCTTCAAGTTACCGTAACACTACAAAACCACATATAATAATAATTGTACTACTACAGTAAACGTTAAAAAGTATACGTTATTTATTAGAAAAATATAAATAACACCTACGTTAAAGGATAGTTCATACGTTAGTTAGTTGAAAATAAATAACATATGAAAATTATAGTTCATATTCATTGCAGGAATATGCTTCAGTTTTGTCTTTTATATATTTTTATATAAAGAAAAACATCTTTTATATATTTTTATATAAGAAAAATATATTTTATAGATGTATGGTAAAGAATCATACATATTACAGAAAATTATCTTTTATATATTTTTATATAAGAAAAATATATTTTATAGATGTATGGTAAAGAATCATACATATTACAGAAAATTATCTTTTATATATTTTTATATAAGAAAAATATATTTTATAGATGTATGGTAAAGAACCATACATATTGCAGAAAATATCTCAGAAACTTCACATATTTTAGGTGAATGGTTTTAAAGAGAAACAATTAGGATGTATAGGTGAAAGAACCCATATATATATTTTTAGAAATTACAGAAAATATCTCAGAAACTTCACACATTTTAGGTGAATGTTTTAAAAAGAGAAACATTGGATTTGTTTTCTCTCCTAACATCTGTTAAGTTAAACTAGCAAGTATTTGTTGTATATTTTAGTAAAAGATCAACCAGATAATTCTGGTAAAATGTTGATAGATAATCACCAACAGAATGTAAGACTTCAATTTTGTTCCAGAATAAAAAAGAAATGTATAGTGAGAAGGGTAGAAGTATTGACACTTATGATGTCCAATCGCTATCTCAATATCATTCTCACAGGAAAGACGAATTGTTTGAGTCAACAGGTCAACATTTAAATTGTGTCTACTCAACAAAAGAAATTATTGCGGAGACAGCAGAATAAAAAGGCCTATTTGGAAAGTGTCTTTACTGTTCTTTTCTTATTCTTGATGGGAAACTAGACACAGAAGAAAGTTAAAACTTTAGGAAAAAAATCTATTAATGAATAAAATAATAGATTAATAAATTATTAGAACAAAAGACAGAATTTGATTCTAGGAAGATATTCAACCACACTGAATTCTAGAAAAATATAATTTTATTTTTCGTTAGTCCTAGAAACTCTTTTGTATAAAATATTTAGTTTTGACCAAGAAAATGTACACAAAGACTGCTTCAGAATTGTAAACAATTGTAAATATGGAATTGAATACCTGAGGTAGTATAGACTTGTGAATTTAAAATCAGAAACTGGAAAATTTAGGTGGAAGATTGAAAATATTGAGAATAAGAAGAATTGAGTGACTGAAAACTACTACTAAATCATCCGATGAAATTGAAGATTTGAACATAGCAATTTTTTCAATAATTCCAACCGATTATCTAATAGCAGAAGTACCTGCTTTAATATTTATTATTTTTTTATATAAGAAAATATTATAAAAATGTAGTTTATTGTACATAATATTTATTAAATATTAATGAGTCTTATTTTAATAAATCTCATTATCAAAGAACATATAGAAAAAATTAGTTATCTAAGTTACTTTTGAACATAATTATTCAGATGGGATATATATATCATGAAAAGACATGTGATATACTAAATAGTTCCTATTAATATTAAGAAAATATAATCCTAGTTTTTAGTCCTACCAAGAACATTCTTGATAGGATGAAAGCCTAAAAATATAACTAAAGTATTTGGTTTCAACCAAAATTACATATACTGCCTCAGCCTCAAAGTATAAAAATTGTAAATATGGAATTTGATAAATTGAGGACTAGTAAGTTATACTTACTTTAGATTTTTAATATAAAGAAAGTTTTAGTGGGAAAGATGAAAATTTGAGTAGTTGAAAACTAAAACAAAGCACCTACTCATAAAAGAAAAAGTGATTGAAATAAAAGTTTATAACTTTGGACTATAAAATCTTTTCATTAAATTTCTATCTCTATCAGAAAAAAGACTAAGTTGAATGGTGGCCACTTTCATCTGAAAACTTTTGGAAGATAAGAGAGAAAGTTCTAACAGCTTAATAAAAGAAAAATTTCCATAATGTAACCAGGAAATTTGGAAAGATATCATCGATTAGAGATTCTTCATCAGAACCTCATGATTAATCTTAGCAGAGTCCGAACATGAAAAAAAGATTGAAACATCAGGATTTATATGAACATCAGGATTTATATGAACATCAGGATCTATATGAAATTGTGTTAGAAGACATCAAGAAGATGGAATTATACTAATTAACATTAATTAGTATGTTGTAAATATTTAATATGTTGTAAATAAACATTTAATACTTTCATATTTTTATATCCTGGCTTTAAATATTTTTATTGTTTTACAGAATATAAAAAACTTTACACATTTTACATTTTTTTTTTCTTTTTAGTTTTAAGTTATATTACAGACTACTTACACATTTTTTTTTCTCTGTGTATACTTAACATTTTTTTTTTATTTTATTTTTATTTATTCGATAAAGCGTTTAATATTATTTTTTTGTTTTGCCCCCAGGGTCCAATTATTATTTAAATAAAAACCCAAATAAAAATCGGAAAATTTTTTTTTAATTTTTGGAACTTTATTTCATATATTTATTATTTATTTTTATTTAAAGAAAATCTATAAAAAACTAAAAATTTAGTTAGTAATTTTTGTTTTGTTTAAAAATAAAATATAATAGACACATTCAGAATTAATTTTATAATTTAATAATTTTAATTATAAAGTTACTATTACTCAGAATATTTTTTAAGTTCATGTTTTTTTTTGTTTTAATTTTAACTTTAAAAAATAGCCATATGCTATATAAAGTTGGTTAATATTTTAAAATATTCAAAAATTTTTACTGTTCATTACTCAGAATTTTTTTTTAATTTTGATTTTAATTCAGATTTTTAAATAATGTCCCTGATAAATTATTGATTAGCTGATCGCTTTTATTAATATTAATTAGGCTTCATGCTATATAATCTTTTAATTTTAATTTTTATTTTAATATAATCAGAATGTTTATTAATAATAAGAATTTTTTTTTTTAATTTAATGATGGGTTAATCACAATTCATTTTAATTAAAATTTATTTTTAATTTTTAAACTTTATTTTAATTTTCAAGCTTTAATTATTATTTTTTTATTCATTATATAAAAATTAACTTTTTAAGTAAAGTTCTAAGAAACACTAAGTACCTCAGTTATTAGTTTAAGAATTTTTTTTTATTTTCGAAGAATGGACTTTTAAGTTTAAAATTCAAATAATCAGAAACGTTTTTTAAATATTTAACTTTGTAAATTTAATTATAATCTACCCAATAACCCTAACCCAAATATTTAATCATTTTAACGAATGAATAGGCGACCATAATAAATTAAAATTTTTTTTATATAACGTTAAAATGACCCATCCAACTTAGATTATAATTTAATTTTTCCCTGTAAAATTTTTCTACATAACTAGCATAACCCACCGACCGATAATTATACCGTCCAGAAAATCCTTTCTTTTGACGTTGGTTTGTTTGATTATTGAATATGGAGACGCCTGTAATTAGTTGTCGTACCGTCCAACAAATAAAAGAACAATGGATTACACTTTACATTTTTCTCATTACATGTACCAATTACAAACATTGTGCTTGGCTTGTTGTTTTAATATGTTATTATGTTCCTACCATGTAATGCTTTCACAAAGTGCTTGCTTACTAATATTTTCTCCGATTACTTTGTGTATAATCCAAATGTATTCTTGTTATGTTATTTGTTCATGTGTAAACTTTTGCTAGACCTATAAAACTGTGAACCTTTTGTCCCATTCTGAATGGTGATGTAACACTTTTCTGTGTTACTAACATTTCAGTGAAATTGATGCCGAGAAGGACAGATAGGATTTTAGTTTAAGTAGACTTAAACGTCATTTTTGTTTAATTACAGAATGAATTTATGTGAATTAATTGTAGTCTGTATCAGGATTAAATTTGATTCAAATAGAAAGTACTTTAACTTCAAGGTAACAGTAGATTGTTCATGAGAAAATTTATAGTTTAGTTTGAAGAGTTTTGAAATTTAAGATGTGTTAAGTGCATTTTAAACGAAAACCATCCTGGTCGGCGAAGTTTGCGAGCGCGAGAGAGCAAATAGAGAGAAGAGAGAGATTGCAAAGAGCTTAAGAGTTCAGTGGTTAGGTGCCGGAGTCAGGCAGCATAAAGATCGTTACTGGTGTGTGTGGCTTCGGTGTGTCTTCGTGGCAACAAATAGGGAGGTGGCAGTAAGGTGATGTGCTAAGCTGTATGTTATGGTAGTTGGGAAAAAGTCGGTATGTTTGAGCTGCTTTTGTTAAAGGCTAAACTCTGTCGGCTTTAGCGATCCATAAACAAAATCTCGATGCTTTTGGCAAAAAGAGGGCAAGAACCCCACAAAAGATCCCTATGAGAAGCGCGCGTGTGGAGAAACCCCAGCATTGTGAAATCCAGGAAGAATGATTCATCTGCGTATCCCCTGAGAAACCTTTTTTAGAGTGAGCCCCAAAGACAGAGAGATAGGACAGAGAAAAGACAGGAAAGGGAGAGCAGATAAAGATGGAGGGCAAAGAGCTTGGAGGTTGGAGGAAGTAGGGATGTTTGTATATAAGAGCATGGACCATGGCTTAAGATCGGGTGGGAGTGCAGGTGCGGACAGATAAGAGGCATGGGATATAGACAAGTCTTTTAAAGCCTGTAGGATATTTATTAGGCAGGTAAAGGTCAGGAGGAGTGAAATATAGAAGTTTCGAATAATTGAGAGTGTGGAGGTGAGGAGGGGGTGTTGAGGATAGAACGAGTCCCGAACTAAAGATTAGGATAGAGATGTGCTTTTGTAAATATGAAGGTGCGATATGCTTTATAAATATGAAATAGATAGATGTTTATTGAATATATATAAAGTATATGTGATATATGAAGAGTAATACAGTATAGTAGGTGTATGTAGTCGAAGTATATAGGTTAAGTAGTTGGTAATTTCTTTATTTTTTTTTAGGATGTATGAGACAGATAAGGTTGTAGAAGAGGACAGGAAGGATAAAGTCAGTTTGACAGCGCAAAGTGTGAAGGGCTGAGGCTGTGTTGAGAGTTTTTTGGGTCAAGAGGCAGAGTAGAGTTGAGCGGAAGGATCATTGTATTGTCGATAACGAGGAGCGGTGAGATGGAGAGGGGGGCGCACGGGGAGAGGTGGTGTGAAGAGAGTTTGTCGGTATGCGTAATTATGGAGAGTTATAGAGAGTAGATGGTGTAGAGAGTGGTGAGGTGTCGTGATGGGGAAAGGGCGGAAGTGGGGGATGAGTTGGTGGTCTACTGTTAATAGCTGGTGAATGTCTAGAGCGAGTAATGTTATGCATAAATACAATGGCAAGTATTTGAGCGGGAGTGGATCATGAGTGAGATGAAGAATAAGTGGAGAGTAGATGAAAGATAATGAAGAGATAAGTAATAATAGGAGTGAGATAGATAATAATAATAGATAGGATGATAGATGAATTAATGGAGATAAATAAGTATGATGAGTATGCCTGTTGTATTAGTTGTAAAACTCTGTAGATTCCTTGAATTGCGCTTTGAATAATTAAAGTGATAATAGAAAAGATTGTCAATTATAGGTAGGTGTAAGGTATTTTTAGTGTGATATGAATAGGTGAGTATTTTGTTGTCCTATAAACATGTTAACAGATGTTAGAGGAAGTTCATTGTTTAATGATTAAGGTAAACGATTATTAAAGAAATGATTTGAGATGGAATCAGTGGGTGTAAATTGAATCATGATGGTATCAGTTTAGTCTTGTGAGAAAGATATAGAGTTATAGGTAAGTCGCTTGTAAGTGTTGGTGAGATATGGTAAAAGATGTTAACGCTAATTAAGATTTTAAATCGAAGATAATTATTATTTAGTAGAATTAATTATTAAAAGATCATTTGATTTAGGTTACTATGGTGTTCTTGTGTTTGTATATTACAGGTTTTTTAGTAGGTTTACGTTGTTTGGTTTCTTTGTGGATTTATGGTATGGGGAGGAATAAGATTTGAGATGAAGAGTCTGCGTAGTCATTTAATACAGACATCCGTGAAGTCTAGCATGGAGTGATGAGAACCGCAGCAACATAGTGTATTATATAGAGGAAGGTAGTGTACCGTAGGAGTAATAAGCTTTAATGTAGTAGGTCAGTAGTAGGAGGCTAGATATGATATATACAATACAGTATATAATACATATATAGTATTATATATATACATTAATATATATATATACTATATATATATATATATATTATATATAATATATATATATATAACTATATATAATATATATATATATATTATAGTAAATAAATGTAATAATATATAATATAATAATATATATTAATTATATATATATATATATATATATTATATATATATATATACACCACACACACACACACATATATACAATAACAGTATATAATATATAATTAATATATTTATATATATATATATATATATATAATTTAATATATTATATACTAGTAGTATATATATATATATATATAATATAATATAAATATATATATATTATAATATATATAATATATATTAATATATATAATTATAATATATATATATATATATATAATATATATATATATTATATTATATTATTATATAATATTATTATAATTAGATACAGTAATATATATATATTATATATTATAAGTTAATAATAATATATTTAATATAATATATATATATATATATGATATATATATAGTAACTATATATATTATATATTTAAATATATATTAATATATATATATATATATATATTAATATATATATATATATATATAAATTATATTATATATATATATATATATATATATACTATATATATTTAATATATTATTATATATAATATATATATATATAATATTATATATATATATATTATATATTATTATAATATAATATATATATATATTAATTATATATATTATTATTATATATTAATATATATATAATATATATAATTACATATATTATAATATATATATTAATATATATATTAATATATATTACCTTAATATATATATATATATATATTATATATCTATATATATTATTATATTGATATATTATATTATATATATATATTAATATTATAATATATTATATATTATATATATAATATATATATATTATATATGGTCAGAAGTGTCTAAAGCTGCATCATGTACTCGAAGAACGGCAGCTAACTACAGTAAAACAAATTACATATTTGGAATCAGCGGAAATAATTCTAAGGAAGGGTTTTAATCTCACGGCTTTACGGTAATGAGTTGGTCGCCGATCATGTATTCTTCGAAATATTTTTTGAAAAATTTTTTATTTCAACGCATTTAGGGGCTCGAGCCGAGACGGAGGCCAAGAGACCCGACTACCTGCATCTTGCGGTTTAAACACTATGGTACTGTCCTTTAGTTAAAAAAAAAATAGAAATAATTTATATAAATTTCAACTTTGTATTATTTTTAACTAAAAGGAATACCCAAGGGTAACGACAAGAATGGCAGGAGCGGGGTCTCTCAGCCTCTCCGGTGACGAGTGGGGAATTCGTATTCCCCCCTCTGTTCCCCCGTCGGCTAAGCCTCCCATAAAATGGTCGAATAAAAAAATTTTTATCTTTAAATTTCCACGAATAAAATGCCAAAAAAAAAAAAAAAAAAAAAAAAAAAAAATTAAAACCCTCCTTAGAAATTTATTCCGCTGATTCCAATAATATGTAAATTGTTTTACTGTAAAGGTGCGAGCGTTCATCGAGTTACATGATGTCAGCTTTTGAGACACTCTGATCATATATATATATTATAAATATATATAATAAAAATATATTTACTATATAGATATTATATAAAATATAGATTTATAATTTATTGCTATTTATAATAGTATATACATTAATATATATATATATATATAATGCTATATATATATCATATATATTTTAACAGATAACACAACACTGAAGGGAAGAACCCTAAATCTAGGAGGGGGTAAACGTCTTTAATACACGTTCGAGCAGACAAAAGCCAAAGTCGAGAGAGAGAAAAATAGCTCAGCATTCCCCCACCGATAGTTGCCGAAGCCGTAGGAACCCCTCGCTTTGTTTGGACCCGATGCCTCTATTACTGAGCCTTCCGGGTGCGTTTATTATATAAATACAATTTAAAAAAAATACATATACATCAAGTAATTTACACTCCAGTATACATAAACATCTACAACACAAAACATATATATTTATATAATACTATATAATATATATAGTATATATATATATATATATAATAGTAATAT
>JABUQX010088483.1:0-2500 GCA_015478945.1 Trachelipus rathkii
TACATATAGTGACCTGTATTATTTATTATTATGTATTATTATTATTATGTAAACGCACATGCAATAAAAATCTATACCAGGTACAGGAAAATAAAATTAAATTTGGCAATAAGGAGAAATTTCTTATCCATGGTAATGTAAAAAAAACAATACAAAATAACGCTTTTGAAAAATTAAGAGAATTGTTAAAAGTGTTGAAACACGGACTTGTACTGGACTATTACCGTTGTTTCGTGACCAATCACCGAAAGAAGCTTTCGCCGAACTCCGAGGTTGAGCACGCAAAGGTGCAAATGTTGGTTTTATTTTTACTTTTTTAATTTTGAATGTCCCACGGGTAAACAAGAACGATGGCAAGAGTCGGCCCTCTGTCCCTCCTTCGGCTCGAACCCCCTAAAAAGGGGAAATAAAAAGAAACAACTAACAACGTCCCTTTTCTTCTCCAGCCCTAATATAAAAATATTTGGCAATTCTCCTCTGCACTAAAGAAATGGAAGGGTTGATGAGACTGCAAGGTTGTTGAGAGCGTACTTTGTAAGATTTTACTAATAATTTAAGGTGTTATTAATAAATATCTAGAATAGCAATATGACAAGTTTTTTTCTGTTTAAAATTTCTCCATTCGTGAAATCATGCTTGTCTAAAATCACACAAATTGATATCTATTTTCCACTGCATACGCTGTTACTTAATTTTATTTAGTTACATGCATGCATGCTTTCTGGAACTGCAGTCCTTATTCGTATACTTATTATTATTTTTCATACATTAATTATTTTGATTCTATTATTTATTATATTTATTATTATTATTATTATTATTATTGATTTTTATTATTATTATTATTATTATTTATTATTATTATATTATTATTATTTATTATTTTATTATTATTATTATTATTATTATTATTATTATTATTTATTATATTGATTGTAAAAGCATCAATCTTTGATCAGCGGCGATAATTTTTATATTTCCTTTGATCAATTTTAATAGATAACTAAATAAATAAATAAATAGATTATAATAATAATAAAATAATAATAATAATACTAAAAATAATATAATAATAATAATAATAATAGATATAATAATAAACAATATAATAATAATATAATAATAATAATAATAATAATAAATAATAATAAATAATAATAAAATTATATAGCGGGACCTCCATTACTTCTTTTAAGAGCAAAATCATATAAAAAAAAAATCGGATGCATCTCTTTTCCATATATTATTTTAATGATATATAAAACTGAGAATCCGTTCCTTATTATATTATATATATTAAAATATGATATTATATATATATATATATCAGTATATATATTATTATATATCTAATTATAATACTTATATCTGATTATATAATATACCTGAAACTGAAATTAAGTGAGTGATTAAATATATATATATATATATATATATTTACTAAGGTATAACAAAAAAATATAAGAAAGTTATATATATAGTATAATATTATATATCATATTATATCAGAAGCGACTTCTTACAACTGGGCTGCTCGGGCTTAGCACGAGTTATCATTATAGAAACGATCTACTACATATTTCATAAAGTTACTATAAAATTCTCTTTTTTTTCTTCGATAATTGGTTATTATTGTATTATTAAGCACAATACATATAAAAGATTATTTAAAATTTAAACAAAAAGTGTAAGAATTCACGCCATTAATATTGCTATTTTTCAATCAATTATGATATGTCACAGCTCGGGCTTGTCCGAAATAGCCGAGAGAAAATTTTAAGACAGTATACACTATAAATATTCGTGATTTTAATTTTTAAAAGTTGATTTTTTTCGTGCTTAGGAATCTAATGAAACATTAGTTTTATTTAAAAAAAAATTAAAATAAACATTTATTTGTTCTGAGTTCACATTTCACATAAAAATAATTAATATTTCAAATTCTAATTATATTTAGCCATGGCGATCTCTTCGCGTAAACTATACACAATAAATATATTTTATTAACAAACAACCCTTATTTAATTTTGAAAATAAATAAAAAAAATTAAAAAAATTAATAAAATACTAATAATAATAAAATAAATAATATAATAATATAATAAGAATAGAATAATAAATTAAAATAATAAAAGGCAAACAATAACAGTGACCCATCGAATCAATTTTAAATTAAAAAAAGCTTGTAAAATAACAATAACTCAGTATCTTATGTGAATATTTTTGGGCGGTAAAACAAAATATATATATATATATATATATATATATATATGAGAGAGAGATATATATATTATATAATATATATATATATTATATATAAGTATTATATATATAATATATATATATAAATATATATATATATATATATATAATATTATATATATATAATATATATATATATATATATTATATATATATATATATATTATTATATATATATTATATATATATTTATATATATATTAATATTATATATATATATTATATATATATATATATA
>JABUQX010088483.1:10000-17500 GCA_015478945.1 Trachelipus rathkii
ATTATTATTTTATTTTTATTTATTATTATTATTAGTAGTAGTAGTAGTAGTAGTAGTAGTAGTAGTAGTGGTGGTAGTGGTAGTAGTAGCAGTAGTAGTAGTAGTTTTTGTACACCAATAAATTTTACTCCTGCCGAGTCTATTTTAATAAATAAAGAACCAATTTAAGAAGAAGCAAAAAAAAATTTGTTTGTATGGTACTTATTTTTATGATTTTATGTTTTTATCTTGACAAGGTTAACCTTGTCAAGATATAAACATAAAATCTAAGATGCTTCAGCTTTAACTATTATATTTTTAAATATAATACAGAAAATCCTTTCTATGTGCCTTTAAATATATATATATATATATATATATATATTATATATATATATATATATTTTTGTAATATTTATATATATAATATATAATATATATTAAAAATATATATATATATATATATATATATATATATATATATATATATATATATATATATATTTATATATTTATATATATCCCATAAATTATTTTCACTTTGTTAGTGCTAATAGCATCTTCTTTTTCTTTCTTCTTCTTCTTATATTATTATTATTATATTATTATTATTATTATTATTATTTTATTTATTATTATTTATATTATAAACAACTATTAATATTTAATTATATTTATATTATTATTTTTATTTATCATTATTATTATCCTTATCATTATTATTATAGAATTATTATTATTATTATTATATAATTATTATTATTATTATTATTATTATTATTATTATTATTATTATTATTATTTATATGTTATTATTATTTATTATTATTATTATTTTATTATTATTATTATTATTATAATTATTATTATTATTATTATTATTATTATTATTATTATTATTATTATTATTATTATTATTATTATTATTATTATTATTATTATTATGTTATATTTTATTATTATTTATTATTATTATTTATTATTATATTATTATAATTATTTTTATTACTGCTTAAGTTTAATTACACTTGTATTATTATTGGGAGTCAAAGGACACAATACTGTGTTGCTTGCATTAAATAATAATAACTATTTTAAACTTAATGATGTAAATTTTTTTTTGGAATAAGTTTTTGAAATTGAAATTGATATTATTGTAATTATTATTATTATTGGTAGTAGTAGTATTATTAGTAGTAACAGTTGTAGCAGTGTATTATTATATTTATTGAAATCACTATTATATTTTCAACCATTCAAAAGCGGCTGCACATTGTTACTTCGCTAATAATTTTTATTAGGTACCACATTATTAATATATATATATATATATATTATAATTTTATATATATAGTATATATATATATAATAATTATATATATATTATAATAAAATATATATATATATATATAATATATATATATATTATATATTATATACAAAGGTGGTCATGAATCCGTTACTTCGTTACTACGGAATTAGCTTTTGAATAACGCGGCTCATTAATTTTTTATTTCATGTATAACGGCACCAGAATAACTTACGTTATTTTTTCCTCCTGTTACTTTTAGTCCGTTACATTTGATCGACTTCTCTTGACGTTGACAGCCATTCTCTCATTGGTCGCTGTGTCTTATATATTATATTATATATATATATATATATTTATATATATTATATATTATATATAATATTATATATATATATATTATTATATAATATAATATATATTAATAGGGGAATAAAGGAATCTGCTTAGAATAATGAATTAGGATGGTGCTTTTTGTAACTGATGTAATAGATTGGGGAATGTATGGAGGCGAACACCTCGAAACTGCATAACATCGTCAGTAATGAATAGGTGCATTGCTGAACGTGTGTGGGCTATGGTTGCTGGTGCAGAGGAATTGGTATTTTGGGGATGAGGTCATTAGGAGGGAGGAGTAATGGGTATAGTGTGAAAGTTGAAAATGTAAATCTGCAGTATAATGAAATTACTGGTGAAATGATCAAGAACTGGGACGAGAGAGGGATTGAGTGGATTTGGAAGCTGTGTAACAAAGTGTTTATGAAAGGTATAGTTTCAAACGATTGGGGGAAGCAGTAATAGTAAAATTATGTAAGGGTAAGGGGGTAGGGGTAATTTAGGAAATTATAAGGGAATTAGTCTTTCATTGAGTGTTGTAGGGAAATATATTTACGGTCTATTTTGAGTCGAAAGAGTGCTTTGGAAACTGAAGGACTAATTGGTGAAGAACATGGTGCGTTTAAAAGTGGTAGAGGATGTGTGGATCAAATATTTACATTGAAACAAATTATTGAAAAAACGAGGGAGAAGAAGAATAAATTGTATTTAGGTTTAATGGATTTGCGACATGCGTATGATGGAATTTTAATAGGGAGGCTCTTTAGCGGGTGTTAGTGATATATGGTGTAGGTGGTAGATTCTGATCGATATTAAAAGTATGTATGCCGAAAGTGAAGCGTGTGTAAGAATAAATGGAGTTGAAAGTGATTGGTTTAATATTAATAGCGGAGTGAGGCAGGATGTGTTATTTCTCCTTGGTTATTTGTATATGGATGGGGTTATGAAAGAATTAAAAGGTGAGGGTAGCTGGGGTAGGTATTAGAATGATGGAGAATGGAGGAGAGTGGATTGTGCCCTATCTATTATATGCGGATGATTTGCTTTTGTGTGGCGAATCTGAAGAATATTTGAGAGGGTGGTTGGTAGAAGGATTTGGCAGTGTGTGTAAAAGGAGGGGTTTCAAAGTAAACGTAGATAAGAGTAAGGTTGGGAGCGAGGATTGTCTTCGATGTGAAGTTATGTTGGATGTTGAGCAACTGGAACAGGTGTCTGAATTTAAATTTTTAGGATATATGTTGGATGAAGTAGTGTAGTAGGAAAGTTGTGATTGGTAGGAAGGTGGCTGGTGCTTTTAAATCCTTTGTGGATGTAAAGGGAGTGAGTCTTGAGTTCGCTAGAGTTTCACATGAGGTTATGTTGTTACATTTGTTAATGTATAGTACCTATGGTCTGGAATAAGAGGTATAAATCTAAAATACAACGTGTTCAGATGGACAATCTTAGGAACGTTCTATATGTGAGAAGAATTGATAAAATAAGGAATGAATGCATTAGGGAGTTGTGTGGTGTGAAGTAAATGAGAGAATTAATGAAAGTACATTGAGATGGTTGGTCATGCGGAAAGGATGGATGATATTCTGTTGGTTAAGCGGATGTATAATGGTGAGTGTGTTGGGAATAGACCGACCGGGTGACCGAGTAGAAAGTGGATTGAGTCAGTAAAGGAATGTCTGAAGGAGATAAATGTGAGTTTGATAGAGGTGAGAAGAAAGGTGCATAATATGAGTGAATTGCAGGGTTTTGTGAGGGGTATGGTTGGAGACCATCTGGTTCAAGGGATGAACTCTACGTTGCAGTACCTTGAAGCCCTAGGGTGAATTTTCTGACTGCGACGAGTTCTCAATTAAACGCATAAAGGGGATGGTAATACTGGGCTTTCTTTTCGACTTGCGTCAGGTTCTTCTACCACTTTTCTGTTTCCAGCGCATGCAACGCATCTTACCCGCAATCTTGGGGAGAGAAGGTGGTTGGTGATGATGATGATGATGATGATGATGATGATGATGATGATGATGATGATGATGATGAAGAAAAAAATGAAGAAAAAAAATAATAATAATAATAATAATAATAATAATAATAATAATAATAATAATAATAATAATAATAATAATAATAATAATAATAATAATAATAATAATAATAATAATAATAATAATTCATTAAAAAGAAAAAATAATAATTTCTTTGATATAAAATGTATGGTAGATTTTGTTCCTCCCAATGGAACACCAAACAAAAAATGAGGAATATTATTTAATTGTACATAGAATAGATGAACCAAAATATAAAAAATAAATAAATAAATAATGAAAGAATTTCTTCATATGGAACTCATTAAGTTTTTGAAGCGCAAAAAGTAAAATCTTTGATGCTTTCTATTTCAAATAAAATTTTAATGACATATGGAATAGATATTCCTTTGCTTTTAAGTATATATATATATATTATTATTATATTATTATTCTATATATAATAATAATATTAAAAACATTATATTAATATATATTATATATGTCATATTAGATATATATATATAATATATATATATAAATATATATATATTATATATATTATACTTTACCTTTATTTTCATTTTATCCCCAGATTGGGGGTAAGGTAGGCAAAATACACCTGAAACATAATTGTTAAATTGAAGATACACGACGTAAGTAGAATGGAAAGACTCACATGCCCTCCCCTCATAACTTTAAGGGCAAAGCCCTTGTAGTCAATAAAATATAAAATCTTGGGTTTCACAACACTGCGAGAGACCCCCCCCCCCCCCACCCTTTCCTGTGGTATCTCGTCAACGTAAAGATTAATTCCCTAGGTAGCATACAAGGCGGCTTCGACAGTCAAAACGGGAGACGAAACTTGCAACCGGATGTTGCTAAGCAATATTTTCAACATTTTGCAACTGTTTTTGGCGCTTGATATGACAAGGGTGGGGTTTCCAGGGCTGGGGAAGCTGTTTTTGAGGTCAGGAAGACCGTTTTCGGAGGTTTCGCAGCTCCAGGCAGGCAGGAAAACCAAGTTATGCTGGATGTTGACTTTGGGATTTCCCCTAATGTCGTTAGATTTTGACAATTGATGTCAAGGTAGGAGTTTCTAAGGTCAGTGAGACCTTTACGAGGTCAGGAAGACCGTTTACGGAGTTTTTTTTAGCCTGAACTTTGAGGGTCTAAATCTCCCAAAAGCATTTTTTAGGTTCATTAAAAGTTTTAAATGATCGGTAGATCATTCTTAATGATTACAATCGATTAATCGTGGTCTTTTTGCCCCTAGTCGTGTTTCGACGTGCTCTGGTTGGCTTATTACATTGAAAAACATATTATAACTAAAATAATTACAATTATTTAACATTCAAACGATATAATCGGTAGTAGTGTGTTAATATTCGTCCGCATATTATAATAAATTTATCCCTCCTTTTTAGGGAGTCTTAGAGACGTCGTATCCCTTCAAACTTGGTACCACCTCTTTTAAAGACGTAACCTCGTCTACGATGAAGTTACGTATCCCTGCATTCGCCTTAGGGGGCTGCAGCCCCCTTAAAGTTTTTCCCTATAAAACTTGAATTTTTGCGGGAACTTTAAAATTTTCAGTACATTTTATGAAAATAAGATTATATATATATATATATATATATATATATATATATATAAAGGGAAGGAGGTTATAGAGCAGTTAAAGAAATATTGATGGCTTTTTCTTATTGTTATTATATATATTATATATTTATATATATATATTATATATATATATATATTACATATATGTTATTATTATATATATATATATATATATTATATATATAAGGTTATATATATATATATATATATATATATATATATATATATATATATATCTATAATATCTCTATATATATATATATATATTTATATATATATAATATATATATATATATATATATATATATATATATATATATATATATATATATATATATATATATATATTATATATATATATATATATATAAGATATATATATATATATATATATATATATATATATGGGATACTATTATCTTAAGACGCCCATTATTATTAAGATTAATATCGTCCTTTGAATTAGAAAGTGGTTAACAAGATTTTATACTATTAAACTCAAGAAATTTAACCACCACCTAATCTCACCAAGACATTATTATTCTTATATATATATATATATATATATATATATATATATATATATAAGAAAGAAGAAGAAGTATATATATATATATATATATATATATATATATATATATATATAGTATATATATATATATGTATAGGGTGACAGGCTAGCAACCCGGCCCCTTTTACTTTTCAGCTTGAATTACTTTTGAAACCAGGGTTGGAATCTTTATACGCCTTGAAGCACGATATTTTGGAGAGATCTGGGAGAACGAGTTTCGAGGCAAAATGGAAGAAGATGCTAGTTCTACTGAAAGGGTGAAACCCTACCTGAGTGTATAACTCAAGGACTAGTATCAGAAACCATTGGCGCCGAGAAATAGTTTCTCAGAGTTCTCTAGGATAAAGTTTCGGGGCCAGAAGGAAGAAGATGCTGGTCCAACTGACAGGGCGAAAACCCTACCTGGGAGTTGCTAAGGTGAAGAAAGACAGCGAGAGACCCATAGAGAGATATGTTATAAAAATATATATATATATATATATATATATATATATATATATATATATATACAAAATATAAATATAAATATATAGCATATATATATATATATATATATATATATATATATATATATATATATATATATATATATATATATATATATATATATATATATATATATATATATATATATATATATATATATATAAGGTATTGAGTCATAGGGTTAGGGTGTGAGTTTTTAATCTCCTCAGTTCACGACGTTCTAGTGACCATATTCCCTTGAAACTTGGTCTCCCTATAGCTGGTGGTGTCGCCCTCCTGGAGCCCCGGTTTCACTAACCAACTATGTCCCCTTTCCCCTTGATGGTTCCCCTAAGAAAAAAAAAAGAGAAATGCACAAAATGTATTGGAGAGGAAGGTGGAGGAAGGATTAAGAAGGACTCAGAGGATGTCAGGGACGGAGGAGGTTTATGTTGCGTAGCAATGAACCGCAACCGGAGGCGGAGTCAAACCTTGAAATAAGAATATAATATGCCAAGTGAGATGTTTTTATATATGTTTATGAACCCGTAGAAGTTAATATATTAGGATCGCAAAAAGAAAATATGTTTTCCTTTCTGTCTGTCTGTCTGTCTTGCCTGTTTGTCTCCCTGTATGTCTATCTGTTTGTCTGTATGTCTATCTGTCTTATTTGTCTGTCTGTCTCTGTTTGTCTGTCTGTCTCTCTTGCCTGTCTGTCTGTCTGTATGTTTGTCTGTCTGTCTGTCTGTCTGTCTTGCCTGTTTGTCTCCCTGTATGTCTATCTGTTTGTCTGTATGTCTATCTGTCTTATTTGTCTGTCTGTCTCTGTTTGTCTGTCTGTCTCTCTTGCCTGTCTGTCTGTCTGTATGTTTGTCTGTCTGTCTGTCTGTCTGTCTTGCCTGTTTGTCTCCCTGTATGTCTATCTGTTTGTCTGTATGTCTATCTGTCTTATTTGTCTGTCTGTCTCTGTTTGTCTGTCTGTCTCTCTTGCCTGTCTGTCTGTCTGTATGTTTGTCTGTCTGTCTGTCTGTCTTGCCTGTTTGTCTCCCTGTATGTCTATCTGTTTGTCTGTATGTCTATCTGTCTTATTTGTCTGTCTGTCTCTGTTTCTCTTTCTCTCTCTCTTTCCATTTACCTCTTGATACCTCTTTTGTCTCTCTTCCATAAATGCATTCAATTAATAGTTCCAAGGTTTGTTCTCT
>JABUQX010088483.1:22500-27500 GCA_015478945.1 Trachelipus rathkii
TTAATAACATAAAAAACGTTATTTTTTTATTTTTTTAAATTTTCGTGTAAAAATTTATCCTGATTTATAAAATGATATTTATTTTCGTGTATCTGTTATAGTTTTTGTTACATGCCTGGCCTTTTCGGGATGCTGACGCATGATATATATATATATATATATTATATATTAATATTATTATATATATATATATATATATATTAATATTATATATATATTGTCTATTGTTGTTCGGTTGTGGTCTGCAGTGTCTGCTTTGTGTTAGGGTGTTGGGTGGGATGTTTGTTTGCTTGGGTGGGGTGGGGATGGTTTGCCTTTCTTGTTTCTTTCGTTCCGTGATTGTTTGTGCGGTTGTGGTGGTCTCGTTGGTCGTGTTGGTTGTTTCTGTGTTTGCTCATGGTGGTGCCGTTTTTGTATATTATTATATATATATATATATATTATTATATATTATATATATATATATTATATTTATATATTATTTTTGTTTAGTGGAATAGTGTTTGTTTCCGGTGTTGTTGTTCTGTGGTGGCTGGTCGCTGTGGTTTGTTGCTCGTCTGTGTTCGTCGTTGCGTTTTTGGTTTGTTTTTTGTGATTTTGTGTTGTGTCGCTCTGGGTTGGGATTGTTAGTTCGTTCTTATAGTATAGTAGAAAGATTCTTAAAGAATAACAACTACAACCTTGCTGCACCTTTCCCTCTCTATAACAACTTAATCTTACTTTCAACCTTGAACCACATTTTTTTCCTTTAAACAACGCGTACTTTTATTCAAACAAAATTCTTGGACTAAGATTGTGGGGGACTCTTCCTCATCTCCAATTCTTAGTATAACGTATGTTATTGGAAGCTCATTGAGATCATCGCTTTTTCATACTTACCACCCCTTTGACTGGTCAACTACTGTGAGCAGTGGCTTCGCTATGTGGATTGATATTTTTTATCTCCATCCCTTTAAGCACCAAACCATAATCTCATTCTAGACTTGCATATTTCTACCATCCACGGGGCCCTAAATATAAGTATTTACAATGGACCTCTCAATCAACAAACACTACCATTACTTGATGCACTCTCTCTCTTGCGAAAAACAGTCTACCTGATACTCTTTTAGCGTATACCGTAAACCTACTCCAACCTTGCTTGACATAGCATTGCTAATCCACACATTCAAATCATATTTAAATTTGTGTGTTCTGGTTAGAATATTTCGATTTCGATCTGTTGCTCAAACACCGTTCCAAGCTTAACATATTTTCAATATTTTCAAGAAACTCTCTTACCCCACCTACACTATTAAGGCTCACTTAAAAACAAAAAAAAATTCACTCTAGACTACCACTGTGACTAACACACACTCCGTCACTACCTACCCTTCCGGCAACTTACCACATAAACAAAATTCCTTAAAACTTGCCATCATCATTAGACTAACTTTCCTTAACACTATATCTCAAAGATTTTCAAACCACACATCATTCTTAACAAATTAATACGATTCTTCTATCATACAATTAGCATTAAGTCCTAATCCTGGCCACAATTCGTTGCTCTATGTCCGCTATTACAATAGGTGAATACTAATTGTGTCAAGATGATGACTCTTTTCATAGACATTAGACGCGAGTATTTTCTTAAGGACTCTCTTAAAACTCTGCTCTCACGGGTTTCTCTACATTAGATCTATTTGTCATCATTCATAACATTAATATAATGATTCATGCCTGCTCTATCTTAAAGTAAGCTAGACCAACAAGAACGTAAACTTCATTAGATATGATACTATGTATGAGCTCAAAACTTTCCAATCTTTAACTTCAAAAAGCAGTAAATTATCCGTTAATCCCCACTTTAATCAACATTTTTACCACCACAGGTGTCTTGTGAGTGGCCATTTTTCAAATATATCAAAAGCATAATTTATTTTTAAATCTAAATCATCTTTCATTTTTTCTAACAGTTTTTTATTATAAACATTGAAATATTTTATTTATTCATTTAGTCTTCAAATAACTACGATCCGAAGAGGGTCCAGGAACTTACAGGACCGAAAAGCTATCTTTAGATAAACTGTTATGAAGACCGATTGTAAGACTTTTCAAAATAATTTATGCAGATATTTAATAATTCACTATTTTAATGGGCTTCTATTATAGTATGATCTGTTACATAAACTCTGCGAATAATTGCTTCCAGTCAATCTGGGATATATAGGAGTATATTTGTAGGGTAATATATATTTACTATATAATAATTCATAGGTTTTAGGTATAGTGATATTAGAGTATAATATTATATATGATATATAGTATATCATATATATATATATATGTTATATATATATATATATTATATATATATAGTAGTCTAGACTGGGTCCTGTTAAAAGGCTAGTTACAAAAAATGTCATATTAATCGACAACGGCGAAGAATCGTGCTGCGTGGGGGCGAGCAGCGGTGTCACGTGTGTAGCTGAGAGATCTGCCAAAGTGAGAATAACGCGAGTCGCAAATAACGTTCCACAAGTTGCTTTTTTCATGTTAAGATTTTATATGTTTTATTTTTTTTTTTTTATTATATTATATTTATTTCTTAAGAGGCTCAGCCGACGGGAGACAGAGGGGGGACGAAGTACCCCGTCGTCCCCGCTGAGGCCGAAGACCTAGACTCTTTCATATCTATTTGCTATTTAATCTGGGATATTCTTTAAGTAGAAAAAAAATTAAAAAAAATAAAAAAACTCATTGGCAACCTGTGTCGGCACTTTTGCTTGAACATATGGATTCGAAAAAAAATCGATTCCATTGTTTGTTCGATATAATATTCGGTTTAACACCTCTTTAAAGGAGAAGTTTCCTATATATAGTAGTATATATATATATATATATATATATATATATATTTTATTTCTAATAAATATTTATATATATATATATTATATATAATATATATATATATATATATATATTATATATGTATACCGGTTAGTATATGTATATATATATTATATTTATTTAATATATATATTTAGTATGTATCATATATATATAATATATTATGTGATATAGTTATATATATATAATTATATATATAATTATATATATATATATTTATATATATTACTATATATACGGTATATATATATATAATATCTATATATATATAATATATATAATATATTATATTATATTTATAGTAATATATATATTATATATATTATATATATATATAGTACGGTATATATATATTATATTAGTAATATATATATTATGTATATATTATATAATATATTTATTATATATAATATATTAATATATTATATTTATTATATATTATATTACTATATATATATATTATATATATTATATATATATATATATATATATATATATACCTTATATATATATTTATATATATATATATATATATATAAAAAACATTTTCAATAAGCAGATATATTATATAACTAATTTTTATATATATATATATATATATATATTATATTATATAATAATTAATATATATATTATATATATCTATAGATATATATATATATATATTATATATCGTTGCATGATATTATTCGACAGGTAGAGAGCTTTCACTAAAGTATTTGCGCCAATCTACTTGTCTCTTACTGATAAAAATTTATGGCCTTGCCACAACATCTAATAACTTTGTAATCTGTCTTATCCTCTCTCCTTTAATTACGTCTGAAGATATGGCAGCTAATTTCTTAATGAAAAAGCGGTAATCTTCTTCGGCTCTTTTTCTAATTCTTCCTGAACGTTCCGCATCTCCTCGCTCTTTTAAAGGTTGATTGTAGGATTTATAAGTATCTTGAGTTGGTGTGTCGTTTATTGTGAGTTGTCCTGGGTTCGTGTTGTTCTGTGCTTTTCTATAGTGGTGGTGTGGTTTAATTCTGGTTTAGAGTTGTAGGTGTGTCCAGATTTCTACTCTCTTTCTTTTGATTAGCATGATCGGGTGTATGTTTCAAGATCTATGACCGTAGGTAAGTCATTGGTCTGGATGTGCATTTTATGCACCGACCTGTTTTAAGGGGGTGTGCCTCTGAACTGCTCCTGTTTCTCATTCACTATGCTCTCTATTACCTTAATTCTATACATTTCCTCAGTGCTAGGAAGCGCGCATAGTTTCCAGCCAATTCTCAAGAAAAAGGTACCCGTTCAAATACTTTCTAGTACTGCTTGTATTCTTTTAACTCTTTGAAACTCTTCTTAACTCTTCATTTCCTGGAACATAGGGTTTCATTCCGTTTCTTCAAATCATAAGTATGATTTTAAATGCTCGAGCAACTGGTGACATACCTTAATTCTAACTGTGTATTTTGAGTGTGTGAGCTGCCTTGTCTTAGTGACTCTCTGTGGTGAGTCTTTGTGTGGTAGTAGCTGGTGATGAGTGACATAAATGAGATTTAAAACCGGGTAATGGGATGCGTCAAATACTCTATAACTCCTTTCTTTTATATTATCATCTCTTGTTTGTTCACTCTTTGTCAGGTTTTCTCATCTGATGATCCATATTCACCACTCATTGACGGAGAGACTTCTTCTCTTCCTGCTAATTGTGGAGTTCCGCGTTCAAATAAATAAATAGTTCTCTTTTAACTTGGCAAGTCTAAAATTTTAACTTTTTTTCATCTAATTATCAATAGCATTACCACATTCACACTATACTAATTTTTATCCTCTCCGTGATAACATGCAAAGACAGTATATTATTATAATATATATATAGTATAATATTTATTATAGCTTATTATTATATATATATTATATGATATTAGTTATATATATATATATAGTATATATATATATATATATATATATATCTATATTTACGGTATATATATATAGATAATATATATAATATATAATATATAATATATTATGTATATAATTCATATATATATATATATATATATTATTTATATATATATAATATATATAATATAATATATTATATATATTATATATATTTA
>JABUQX010088483.1:30000-32500 GCA_015478945.1 Trachelipus rathkii
AAAAGATAATAAAGAATTTCTATTTAATTATGTAAATGATTTTTAAACAACAAGTAAAGGACAAGTTCATGAGCACAAGACATTACTTACCAAGTAGTGTTGTCGAGCACGAGAATTTTGCGCACCGCACCGCAACCTGCACCGCATCCGCACGCACCGCAGCCGCACTTCTATATTTTAGTGAGTACCGCCTCATATACACCACTCACCGCACCGCACCGCAAACACACACAACGTTATAACTTTTAAAATTGGCAATACGCAACGTAACAGTGCCTGCCTTGTGATTGTGTGTGTGAGCTTTCACACCATACGCGCACGCATCTTGCAAAAAATACTGAGGGAGCTGGCACGCTCCGCACCTAAAACCTGACCTGTGCAGGGCCAACCCTATTAACCTATCCTTACTAAACCATTTCTTTCGCTATCAAGCAAAATTTTTGCGATTTGTAAATCATTGTTTCATAAATGCATCACATAGGATTTGGTTATATGATTTTAGAAGTTCTATTTAACTCACAATACGCGTCAGAAGTATATCTCTATTATGAAAATACTTAAAACATACTTTTCACTTCAACAAGGGAGGAAAAATTGAAAGAACGGCCTTTAATGAGTACTCATCATAAAAGAACTTCCCTTAATGAGTGTTCATCCTAAAAGAACTGCCCATAATGAGTTCTCATCCTAAAAGAACTTCCCTTAGTGAGTGCTCATCCTAAAAGAACTGCCCTTAATGAGTGCTCATCCTAAAAGAACTGCCCTTAATGAGTGCTCATCCTAAAAGAACTGCCCTTAATGAGTGCCCATCCTAAAATAACTGCCCATAATGAGTGCTCATCCTAAAAGAACTGCCCTTAATGAGTGCTCATCCTAAAAGAACTGCCCTTAATGAGTGCTCATCCTAAAAGAACTGCCCTTAATGAGTGCTCATCCTAAAAGAACTGCCCTTAATGAGTGCTCATCCTAAAAGAACTGCCCTTAATGAGTGCTCATCCTAAAAGAACTGCCCTTAATGAGTGCTCATCCTAAAAAAACTGCCCTTAATGAGTGCTCATCCTAAAAGAACTGCCCTTAATGAGTGCTCATCCTAAAAGAACTGCACTTAATGAGTACTCATGTTCATAAAAGGAAGCATATCCTGTCATGAGTGCTCATTTATACAAAGAAAACATCTAGACTTAATAAGTGCTCGCATAAAGACTGCCCTTAATGAGTGCTCATTATAGGTACTCAATATAAAAGAGGAAGCTATCAATCATTTTGCTGTTAAAAGAGCAATAAATTGAATTTTTATTTAAATAAAAAATAAAGTTAATGTATTTTAAAATTATTATGAATATTTTATTTCCTTTTATTCAACAAACTAATATATATATATAAGTATAATATATATATATATAGTTTATATAACATACTAGTTATGTGTTTTCTCATGTTCATATCACAACTTAAGTCTACTAGGGATGTAAAAGAGAGAGTGTTTAGTATATATATGTGTTTTGAGTAGTATATGGCTGGTCCGTAGGTTAGTACTAATAATATAATAATATTGTATCTTATGGGGTTGCGTTATTGTTTCTTATAATTTTTGTTGTATATAAAGGCGGGGGCGTGTGTGAAATGGTTTGTTACATGTTTAATGTTTTGGGAAACAAATTTTATATTCCCGGAACTCTTTCCTTAACTTTTAAAAATCTTACGTTGCACCTTCGAAATTTAATATAATTCAATTTATTGTCTCTTGTTGAAACAGCATAGAATATACTGATTTTGATATCTGTCTTCATTTGTAGTGTTTGGTTTATCTTATATTTTTTATGTATGCAGCTTCATTAAGGTGGCTAGTTCGGTTTCTATAATGTATCGGATTTGCACTTATTCTTATTTTATGATGTTCGTTTGTGGAGTAAGATGTGCCAGCTCATTTAGTATGGTTGATGCTGCTTATGGATGTTGTGAGTGCACTCTCAATAAGTGCAATCTTTTTATGATAGAGCATCATTAAGGGCAAGTTATTTTGGATGAGCATCTTTATAGGCATTATTTTTAAGTATGGCTACCATTTATAGAGGGTGGCAGTTTTTCTACGGAGGTATCTTACTCCTAATATTGGGCGTTCTTTTAGGATAAGCACTCATTATGGGCATGTTATTATTAGGAGGGGCCGGTTTCATTAAGGGATTCTTTTGGGATTAGGAGCTTCATTAAGGGTAGTTATGTTTAGTATGAGCAATATTTTAAGCGGCAGTGCTTATGTTATAATGAGCACTCATTAAGGGCAAGTTCCTTTAGGATGAGCCTCATTAAGGGCAGTTTCTTTAGTCGATAGCACTTCTCATTTATGGTGCAGTTCTTTTAGGGATGAGCTCCTATTAAGGGCAGTTTTTAGGATGACGCACTCCTAAAGGGAAGTTCCTTGTTTAGGATGAGAACTCATTATGGCAGTTATCTTGTTAGGATGTATAACCTCATAATGGGATAGTTTCTTTTATGATGA
>JABUQX010088484.1:0-41980 GCA_015478945.1 Trachelipus rathkii
ATAGTTACAATTTGTTTAAAAAATAAACTACAAGTGGGTTAAACTACAACTCATATCTCAAAAACTTCAATAGATACAGGAAAAAGATACATTGTTGGAATCCTGGAAATATCGAAATGTTTAAAAAAAAAAAAAAAAAAAAATAAAAAAAAAATCAATTATCTATATACCTACAATAGCTACAGCAAAAGGAATACAATTTTGGAATCATTGTAAAATTTTAATTGTAGAAAATGTCACAAAAAAAATAAAAAAATAAATAAATAAAATAAAGATTGGCTATTTTTTTTATTGTAATAGAAGTATTATTACTATTATTATATATTATATAAATAATATATAGATATATTCATATTAATTAATATATATTATATATATATTATATATTATAATATAATTTATCTATATATATATTATTTGTAAGTACATACACGGCAATGTAGGGGACTCGAGCACCACGGCCCAGGTGACACAGGGAGTTTCCATTACCCCGTAGAGGAGGTGGATGAACCCCGATACCCAAAATTACAAAGAGCTGGTTCCGAGACCTCCCTTAGGGGGATGAATTATCCTACCCGAGTCTCCCTGGAAGCCGAGAACCCTGACTCCTTCCATCATGGTTAACCTGGTATCTTTATTAAAAAAGGCAAAATTATTAATAGACAATCTATAATTTTAAGTAGCCAATAAAAGTCTTAAGTAGCTCCTAATCATAATTACTTATAATATTAACAATAATTTATATTTATTTTTTTTTTTTACATTCTATGTAAATTTACCAGTATTCCAAAAAAGTATTCCTTTTCGCTTTACTTATCTTATTTTGAATATAAGTTTATTTAATTTTTTTTTTGTTTTTTTTTTTTTTTTTTTATTTTCCGCACTAAAATTTATCAGGATTCCAGCAATGTATCCTTTTCCCGGTAGCTGTTGTTTCTCGATGATTATAGCTGGGCATGTTATTTATTTTTATTATTTACATTTTCTTAACTAAGAATTTTACAAGGGACTCCAAAAATTACTCCTTTTCGCTATACTATGATTTTTGAGATGTTTTTATTTTTTTTTTTTTACATTTTCCGCAATAAATGTTTACCAGAATTCAAACAATTTATTCCTTTCCATAAAGCTATTGTAGTTTTTGAGATGTGTTGAGATATTGTGGCTTTATAAACGATCTTAACCATAAATATATTATAATATATAATATAATAATATATAATATGAATAGTATATATTTAAAATATAATATATATTATAATATATTATATATATTAGTATATATATATATATATATAATTATATAGTGAATTGTTTAACCACAAACTCATTATATCTCAAAAACACAATAGCTACGCAAAGGAATACATGCTGGAATGTGGTCCAATTTAGTGCGAAAATTAGAAAAATAAAATAAAAAATAAATAAAATATATATCTCAAAAACTACATAGCGCAAAATACAGTTTTGGAATCCTAGTAAAATTTTGAACAAGGAGAAGTAAAAAAAATAAAAAAATAAGAAAAAATTATTGTTCAATAATATATAGTAATATTAGAGAGCCTATTTAGAAACCTTTTATTGGTTCTCGTTAAAATAAAACTTTCTATTAATTTTCTCTCGCCCTTCGGATACGGGGTATGGAAAACGTCGCCCCCCTGTGTTCCCCGTCAGCCCGAGCCCCCTAAATGGGGCAAATACCTTACAAATTAATATATAGTATATATATAATTAATATATTATATAAATATATATATTATATACTATGTCCCAGCACCCATTAAAATAAAAATAGCAATTTTTTTAATTTTTTTCTTCATTTCCTAACAAAATTATACAAGGAATCCAAAAATGGTTAATTCATATCCTGTACTTGTCGTTATCGACGATATTTTTTTTTTTTTTTTTGTTCCTTAGTAATCTCAAAATTGAACAACAAAGTAGATAAGTTTTATCGTCTAGTAGTGGGATACGTTTGCCCTTGCGAGGCTGCATATATATATATTATATATTATATATATATATATATATATATATGTATATAATATATATAATATATCTATTATATATATATATTATTATATATATATTATATATATATACGGATATATATATTATTATATATATATATATATTTATAAGTATATAGTATACTCAATTGAATTTCCTATTACCGTACATGATAATAAAAAGCCCCTACCGGGGAATTAGATGAATTAATGATTAGATTATATTTTGAAAAATTGGCTACTGCTTAAAAAGCCAAATTACATTTTGTCACTTGGAAAATAGTTGAGTAAAAAGTAAGCTTTTTGATGTAGTTTACTTTCACAATAAATATAAATTTTATATACCGTACCATAAACTAAGATCCCTGCTAAAAAATAAGGTATACTGTTAAATTACTATGAGGTTTTACTTAAAGAAAGGAAGTTAATATTTTTAGTTTAGGCAACCAATCACACGGTTGAATCCAAAAGTTCTAATTCCTATGAACTCAGTAAATATTAACAAAAGGGACCAACAATATAGAACCTACCCAACAAGCATAAAAGAAAATCACTTAGTGACTTTAAAAAATTTGAAAGATACAAATGTAGAAATATTATTTATATAACAAAAAGAAAAAGGCTCTTACAATACCTTGAGACACGAGAACAGAAGCAAACTAAAAGTAATTTGATAGTAAAGGCATGATCCAATTATTTCTTAGGGCTGAGCCAAAATTTCCCTCCCATAAAAGGAACATAAAATTCCGTGAATGTTCAAAATGTTTATTTATTGTAGCACTTTATTCACATTTGCCTTTAAAACTGTTTTTCGGTGTTTTTCTTGTCTATAGCAATTCTTTCAGAATTTTCAAATTTTTCAAAACCCATGTTTTGACTTTTCTTAACATCACATACCAGATTTTTCGATGCTTACAAACTTGAAATATTGCATAGATAGGTCCCATTACCTACAATCGTTCAGAAGTAGCATTTTCATTTTTCGATTTTATGCTCAACGTTGTTCAATTTCCAAACCCACTTTTTGGTTTGAATAATGAAAAATTGCGAATAAATTTTTTTTATTGGCAATTAGATGAATATTTTGCTGGGGTACTAGACAAATCTAAAGCTTTTGACAGGGCATATAGATAAGTATTATAAGCAAGTAGCAACATTTAGAAATTGGAAAAAAACTTTAAAAAAAAAAATTTTTTATAAATTTTCTTGATTACAAAAAATTATCGAAGTAAAAAAATTGCAGCTCGCGGCCCGACTATACCAAGCCCTGAAAATTAATGTTTGATCGGACAAGAATAAAACAAAAACAATCGCAGTTTTCATTTCAAATCAAAAAAAGTGGGTTTGGAACTTTGTACCACTCTGAGCACAAAACTCAAAAAAGCGAAAAAATGTTATTCTGAACGCATGTAGGTAATGGACTTATCTTATACCAATTTCAAGTTGAAGCACTTCGAAAAAATCTGTAGTGATACAAGAAATATCAAAAACATTGGTTTTGAAAAAATTGGAAATTCTAAAGAAGACTACAGAACACAGAAAAACACCAGAAAACAACGTTTTTAGAGGCGAAATAAGCTACAGTTGGGTCGTTCTTATAGTCAAATTTGGCTAAAAATTCGTTTTATGTCCATATATAGGGGGGGGAAATTTGGGGCTCAGCCAAGCAAAATATTGCAATAGCATAAAGTTGTTTACTACCCATAACAGCTTTCGCCCAGCTTCTTCACTGGTTCCTGGCTTACGTTCTATCAATAAATAACATCTATTTATCCAATTACACACTAAGTCTCTTATTGATAATCATGAAAAAAGACAAACTTAGACATAAAGGCTCTTGTCTGTATAGTAGACTAAGTCGATTCTTAACTATTTTAAGTTTACAAAATACCCTTTCGCAGGTGACCTGTGTACAAGGTAGGGTTAGGACAAACTTGTAAGCTACATATAGGCTCGTAAACAATCCAGATTGTGAGAGCTCAAAAGCAACAAAAAAGGCGCATGATAAACACCGAAAACATTGTTTATTTTAGAGCAGTAACCATAAAGATTTTCGTCTCCTTCAAATTCAGATTTTACATCGCCAAATTCACAGATTTCTTCAGCTCCATTAGATTGTCTTGTTTTCTTTTAATGTTAGTTTTTTCAGCCATTGTAAAACTTTCATACTGATCTCCAGACTGTTTCAGCTCTATCAATAACTGACCTCTTTCAGCTTTACAAAGTTTAGAAATACTACAAAGGACTTCCGTAGGAAAACTATCAAGCATTACGATTTCATTAAATTTCTTTTTAACGGATATAGCTAATTTCTAAAATTCTTTGTATGGACTTAATCTTCTCGACCAATGTCATGAAAAACTCAAAAACACATGAAAAAGAAACTTGATAGTTTTGAGCAGTTGAGATTTCAGGGGCTTCATCTATTGATTTTTCACCATGCATTACCTTTTTCTTTGAATTTCTTTTACTGAAATACTAATTCTACTTCTACATCAATAATTTACTTCTAATTCTATTACTGTACTTGACATAAATTTTGCTTTTAATACAAGCTGAAACTGTTTATACTCTTTATCTCTACTGTTGAAGCAGCTTCTCTACAAAGTTCCAGGCTTTAGAATCAATATTTTGTAAATATTTTGAAATGAGAGATATAACAAAAAATGATCTAATTGAAAAATATGTATCTTCTTATTGGACCATTGACTGATTAACTTTCTTGCCCTGAATTTAGATTTACAGTCAAACTTACTTCCATTGATATTTCTTTGTTAAAACGCAATTGATAATAGTGTCTCTGCTTTACACTTCCAACTTCTTAAAAATCACCTCATCAATAATTACAGTAAGGCATTATGTGCTCCACCCATCCTTTGTGCTCTATTTTTGCAACCTGCATTTTTCATGATGTCATATGTATTCTCTTTTAAGTTTCCCTCTCCCATACGCCATTCTTTTTACAACGAGCTATAAAAAACAGCAATTCTTCACCAATCAATAAGTTTTCTGCTTGGGCAATGTTACGTTGAATCAACTATACCAAGTTCAGCCATCGTTCCACATACAGTGAGTGTAAATAACGACCTTCATTTTCCTTTTTGCAACGGAGCTTGAGACTTGTATAACCAACCTTCATATTCTTTAGCTCCGCCAATATGAACACACAATAAATATTTCATGTTGAAATGCCACACATTGGAATTCTGATCTTTAATAAGTGGTACAAAACCAATCCCGGAGAATCATTGACTACTGTTATTTAAAAAAGTCATATACCCTTCCTTGAAAGACATAGCGGACGCAAATCCCAACGGCCATAGCACGCTGCATCTTGATACTATCTACTATCAACGCTGGACAAGTATGCTGCATGAAGCTCTTCAATATTTATAGTCACGCCCATCGAACCAATACTTTAAGTAGCTATTGATAAAGTTTTTTTTGAACAAAGGTTCAAATAGCAGTTTTGAGATCGGTCTTTTAATTAACGTCCAGTGGCTTCCTTTTGTTCATTATTTTCAGTCTGGCCTTTTTGCAGGCTTCAATACTTCGACATGATTTTGTAAAAAATCACATCAAATTGCAAACCAACATGACCAGTCGAGAAATACCATGATTAATCTGTAGAGTCAAGCCACATTAGTAAGCCCCTTCTCTTGATCCCCTTCTGTACGCATTCCTGTTTATACAATAAACAAAACCTATATCAATTAAAGTTAGAACAACAGTCTTTGTGTGCAACTTCTACCTGTCTCCGCTTGTTGTTTGTACCTAGTCAAAATATCGGACCTTGCTTATGGGTGTTTTGCAAAGTGCTTCGCTGCGGAGTGATGATAAACGCTAAAAATACTAGTCTCTCACTCCAAAAACCATACAGCATGAAATAGTACACGCTTTGAGCTCGATCGAATATGGTAACATTTTCTGGCAAATTTTTATCACTATCGTGAAATTGCGTAATGAAAGTTTTATAAACTAATTATTAAAGTAGCTAATCTTTGGGACTCTCCCGGGCCCATGGGCGGGGCCCCTGGCAATCGCCGACAGCCGACCCTTGCAGTCGGCCTGATTCTAATATATATAGATAATATATATATAATATACTATATAATTATATTATAATATATATATATATAATAAATATATCATTTATATATAATATTATAAGATTATATATAATAATATATATAATTATAGATATATATTTACTTATATAATACGGTTTTATTTAGTATATATATATAATACAATATATAGTTTATATATATATATTAACTTATAGAATATTATTAATATATATAAATATATCATATATATGTACTATACTTATATATATAATATATATACTTATATATATTATATATATATATGATTATATATATAATAGTTACTTAGTATTATTATATACGTGTGAGTATATTATATATTACTATATAATATCTGAGTAACAATATATATATTATATATAACTATATATATTATATATATATATAGAACGTATATAATACACTAATATATATATATTATATAATATATTAATATTTTATTTATAATATTATATAATATATAATAATATATATATATATATATAATGATATATATATAATTATATATATATGGACAAAGTTTACTTTCTCCCACACACAACGGGAGCTCGGATCAAAAAAAAAATTTTTACAAGTAGCATCTATGATACATAATTAAATTTCTAGGTCCGAAATGAATTTTTTTTATTTTTTTTTTTACCATTCTTCTTATAATTAAGTTAGTTAAATTAGTTAAGTAGGTAAGTAGGTCAGGTCAGGTCATGAAAAAAAAAATTTCATTCGACCTCCCACATCTAATTATGTATCATAGAGGCTACCTGTGAAATTTTTATTTTGATAGATTTTGTACGAGTTTACCAACTATATATATAATATTATATATATTATAGTATATATTAAAATAAATAATATATATTTAATATAGTTATATTATATATATATATTTATAACTATATAATATATATATTATATAATATATTATATATATTACTATATATACATATATATATATTGGTTTAAACCACAACTATCATGCCGTCTATCTCAAAAACTCAATACTCCGGGAAAAGGAATACAATTGCTGAAAAATCCGGCAAACCTTATCGGAAACTGTAAAAAAAAAAATAAAAAAAAAAATTAAAAACTAAAAAATATATATCTCAAAAATTACAAATCAGCTACAGCGAAAAGAAAATTTGAATCCTTGTAAATTGTAATAGTTAGGGAATGGAAAAAAAATAATATAAAATAAATAAAAAATATTAGCTATTTTTTTTAGGAGAAGGGGATATACTATATATAAATTATATATAATTATTTGTAAAAGGGGGGCTCGAGTCGCGGGGAACACAGTGTGACTTTTCCCAAACCCTGTAGGAGGGCGAGACCCCGTACCCAAAATACAAAAGAGCGGGGGTTCCGAACCCTCCCTGAGGGGATTAGTCCTACCTGTAGTTTCCCCGGCGTAAGGCCGAAGACACCCCGATCCTAGCCATCGGGCGTATTACCCTTTGGGTATCTTAGTAAAAAAAAAAAAAGCAAATTTAATAGTAAAGCTATTATTTAACGATAACAAAATATAACTTAAATCTACCCTTAACCCAACTTAATATTAACATAATTTTTTAATTTTTTACATTTCCTATTTAAAATTTTGATTTCAAAAATGAATTGCTATTTGCTTTAGGTATGTTTTAGGTATATATTTTTTGATTATTCTATTTTCATTTTTTTTTTAGTATTCGCCCTAAAAATTGACAGCATTCACCAATGTATTCCTTTCGCTTAAGCTATGTAGGTTTGAGACTGGTTGAGCTTTAACGAAATTACCCAGATATACATATATATAATATAGTATATATATAATATATATATATCAGATATATAATTATAATATTTATAACATCCAGGTTATATATATATAATATATATATATACATAACCATATATCATTATATATAATATATATATATATAAATAAAATTAATATCATATATATATATAGAGAGAGGAGAGGAGAGTAAGAGAGAGAGAGAGAGAGAGAGAGAACGAGAGTGAGAGAAAAGTTCGGAGTCGAGTCGCCACTGATATATATATATATTATATATATATATATATATATATATATATATATATATATTATATATTATTATATATATATATATATATATATATAATATAATATATTATATATATATATATTATAATTATAAGCTGTAACACGCTCTTACCATTGCAAAGTCAATAATAATCAAGTCATCTTGCTCACAAAACTCCAAACCCCTGCCAAACGTCAATAATTATTTGTTTATCAACTGATAATATTTATAAACATATCTCTACACTACTTACTGTGGTTTAGATAAATATTTTCGCGGTCCTACACAACCAAAATTAAATATATATAGAAATCACGGCATAGGCATACGGAAATATTTTAAATGCTGACACAACCACAACGCGAGCGCCAGCACAGTTGTTGTGTACATAAATGTATAGTATATCTATCTGATTCTTTTAGCTTATTGCCTCTATCTCTATAATGGGTGACTCTCTATTTTACATCAGTTATGTACCTACTTGATTAAAATTTTGTACGATATTATAGCCTGTGATAATCGTAATGCACAATATCACAATTATCAAGTACATTTTATTTTATAACCAGTTTTACAACCTTTATTTTATGTTAAAAATAAACAACTTAAATTTGCTTCAAACAAATTGTCACAAAAAAAAAAAAAAAGAGTCTGTTTATATAAAATAATCAATTAAGTTTTTGCCAAATTATTGTGTGAAAGTTTATACCAAATTGTTTTGGGATAGTCGAAAGGATCGTTTTTTTATCACTCCCGACTCAGACTCCCACTTTTGGGAAATCGACTCCCGACTCTCTCCTTACCCCTGAAATGCCGCACTTCCGACTCCGACCCCGACCCTCAGCCTCTATATAACTATTATAGATGATATATAATAAATATACATAATATATATATATGTATATATATATACTATACTATATATATTAATATATATAATATATATCATTATCACTATATAATAATATATATATATAATATTATTATACTATATATATATTACTTTATATATATGGTACAGGTATATATATAATTGTTCTTTTGAGGATCCCATGAAGTTTCAGAAATTCTTCTCATAATATTTAATCTTCTCATACTGATTTCCACTATGTGATGTTTCCAGGTTAAATGTGGAGCATCCAAGACGAGGCCTAGAAATTTTAACTTATTTTTATGTTCTACTCTTACATTTTCTATTAATATGGCAGGAATAAAGGGATTCTCTTTTTGGTGAAACACATTAAAGAGCTTTTACTTGGATTTATTTGTAATCCCCAATCATTTGTCCATCTTTGTAGGGCATCCACTATTCTCTGCATCTCAAGTTGTATGTCACATAAACAACAATATCATCTGCAAATGCAATGATGTTTTGAGAAACCTGTTTTGGTCAAGAATGCTTTCAAGTTTCGTCTTTGTCATCAAAGACTAAATTTTTTGTAAATGTTTCTAGTGTTGTCAGAGACATAATAAAACAAAATCAGCAGATTTCCTAAGGATGTTAATTTTGATAGAAGAGAATTTTGCGCTATGATGGTAGCTTTGACTAGCAAAGACCCTCATTCATAGTCTAATTTGTATACGTGGCTAATTTAATGTATATTCATATATTTATTTATTATTATTATTCGTATATCAGATTATAAATCATACACAGCTATACAGTAGTGCAAACATCGTTATTGTTTGTATGCTCCACTGATATATTTTTCCACTGAAAGTAGGCAGTCAGCAATGGCAACTCATGCATGATATGAAAACCAACTGGTAAGTCATGATGAGCAGTCCATTGTTTCTACATCAGCAGCCATGCAATCTATATGACGCATTTGCTTAAATAGCATAGGATTGGTATTATCTGGCTGAAGCAGATTTGATTGCTTGCTGTCCAACTTACCTGGGATAGGTTTCTCATCCTTTGATTTGGTTTCAGAATGAATTATTAAAGACTTTTCTATTAGCTCCGTGGGGTATTAATCCTTCCAACTTTATTATTAGCCTAAATAAATTTCGTTTGCGATTATGAATATTTAATGATATTGCTTTAAATAACTCATTTGCATATAGTCATCCTTACTGCTTTAATTTGCATTTATACGATGTATTTTAAGAGGTATTAAAGTATTCTTTCTAAAGAACGGGTCGCTTATTATCATTTATAGAATCCTTTTCACATATGATTCTCTGTAATTAGCCATTTGATCATTCCAGCTCTTTTACGAGAAGAGGTCTGACAGTTGAAAAAGTATGCTGTGAATATATTGAGCGAGAATTTTCAGATCATTTGAATAGAGATCTAATTCATTGTTTCCCGTCTTTTGTCAGTGGGTAGTTTGGAGGAGTGTATGTGCCCGTCATTTTTTTTATGAGGGACCATGATTTGTTTCCTGATGTTTTAAAATTGAATCTACCTGTTAATTGCTCCACGTTTCCTTTTTCTGTTGTTGGATTATCCTCTTACACTTTGCACTTTTCCTTCTATAATCAATGCAGTTATCCTGTGATGGTTTTGATCTCCATTTGTTGTAAGCTGTATACCTTTCCTTCACTGCCGCTTTACACATCTCTGACCACCATGAATGTCTTGGCTTATTTCCGAATTTCCCTGATGACAAATATTTTGAGGCCGAGTTTTTTGTGGAAGCAAATTCTTGAACAGATTCCTCTAATGACCCATTTGTCTCTGAAGGGATATTTGTATTTTTAGAGAATTCATTCCAGCTAGAATTTTCCTTTGTTAGCCTCAATTTGGCTGTGATACTGAAATGGATTGTTGACTACCTTGCTGCGGAAGCATGATAACACTGCGACAATCATTACTGTCCTATGGTATGGCACTCATAATTGATATGTAGTCTGATAATGCTTGGATGTTCAATGCATCTCTAAGGTCTAAGACTGTGAATTGGCTTGCATTGTATGGAATATATATTCGTTGGCATCCAGAGGTGTATCATCACGATATGATTATAATTCTTCACATATAAATACAGGGTATTCCCAGACTTATTGTGTGCAGATTTTTGGAGTCCTGATTCCCAATATTTATGGTGCGTATTCATATCACCTACTAAAAGATTTGGGGAATCTAATTGGTTTATATAGTGGGCTATTCATAACCATTCGAAAAGATCCCTTTGCAGGGGTTATAGCATATTCATAAGCAGGGATATTCCACACAATGGGAAATGACCGATAAGCCAAAGGAATTTAACCTACTACACCAGGATAAGTCTCTCAATAGTTTAATACTTCCATCTAAGCTTTTACTAGAATGATCATATAAGTAGCGATATACCCTAACATATTTCTTGTAGCCAGCTATCATTTCCACAATAGATAATTATTAATTTAGGTCACTATGATGTGGTTAAACTCATGTTCTGTAATCCCCAATAGTAATAGGCACCATGTTCACCAATAAAATGTTCTTAGGTCTGGTAATTTTTTACTATGCTCTGCAATCCATGATAATCTGTATTCTTGGCCGTATTGTCACACAAAGAAAATAATGCCTATTTAAGTCTGTACTCAACATGATATCACGTTGCTTCAACTGATCAGATATTTCCCACTTGATATTTTACATTACTATGCTAAGACTTTGTTCAGAGGCCAAAAAGTGCCGATGAGGACTGGTTTTCTCTTACTTGTCGATTGGTCGGTAGTAGTTTTCACCCTAGTTTCATAACTAACCTACTATCCTGCCTCCATAAATGCAGTAAAGCATGTCTCTATAAGGCATTTGCTTATTGCCCATGGAATATCAGTTTTACACTGTGCTTTTGCATTATCCGTACTTTTGAAAATTCATTCAGGTTAGCAGAAATCTCTCATTGCGCACCGATTCCCCTTCAGATTCCACTAATCGTTACAAAGATTATTATCACTTAATTTAATTACTTATTATTGATTATCTATTATTTATTATTTTCATCCTATATTCACTCATTAGTATTGAATTTTTATTCATTATTATATATTCAATTGAGCTAAGTAATAACTGTTAGCTGAGCTGGGAACTGCAAAGCTTTACCTAACTCGATGTCCGAACTATTAAAGCTAGTACAACTTATAGACTTTTAAAGAGTTGCAGTACGCCAAAGCAGAAAATGTCTTGACAATATTTATTCTTTACCCCGGCATTAGCGTATATTCAGAACTGGATATTTTCAATAAAAGTATGGAAAAAAAAAAAACGCTAGGAAAAATCGCGTAACCTTTTGGGTTTTTTCAATTCATGTAGGGATGAATATGAATCGTCGAAATGTGTTTCAACTATCGATACATCGATATTTATTAATTATCAATATTAAATTTTATTTAAAAGCACTGATTTTATTTTAAAAAAAGTAACTTAAAAATAAAAAAATTTAAATTAAAAAAAATAATAATATGTGGAAAAAATATTTTACCGGGAGCGTAATGTAAAAAGAAAAATAATTTAATATATAAGTAAATATATAATATATATATAGTTATATATATATAATATATATATAAATATATATATTTATACTAATATATATTAGATAATATATATATATACCCGGTATACTATATATATATATAATATATAGTATATAGTATATAATATTATTATATATATATATAATATATATATATATATATCTTATATCTATATATATATATATATATCTGTAACTCCGCTTCTAGAAATTAAATGCAGATGTCCTGCGTGTGTCACACTCACACAAGTGAGCAGGCCATGCTCCGCGTCGTAGCTGCTACGCGCGAGGCCGCAATATTCCTCGCGAATGAAATACTAATCATATATATATAAATATATATATAATATATATTATTATAATATATTATAATATATATATATACTATATATAGTATATATTATATATATATCTAATAGTATAATATATAATATAGTATATAATAATATAATAGTATACTTGTGTTGTGTGTGTGCGAGTGTAAATGTCTATTGGGTGAAGCGAGTGTCTAATGTTATGTGCGTGATGTGTGAATAAGAGAATAGTGTGATGTGTGTAATATAGTGTAAGTGTAAAGTGTCTAATGCGTAGAGTGTAACTGCTTATAGAGAAATCATGTCAAATATATGTGGTATCCAACGATGACCGCCATAAACGATAGTTATCAAATGTGAACCACTGAAAGCTGAGGTCCAAGGAGCAAGTTATATAATTGAGCGCATCAAGCTGAGACATCAACAGCTGAGGTAGTCAAAGTTGAAAGGATCAGAAAGATGCTGAGCATCAAAGTTGAGGAATCCAAATATTTAGGACATCAAAGTTGAGGCATCAAAAGAGCTGAGGCGCAGTTCAAAAGTTGAGGGATGCAAAATTATCGAGTGGGTGGGCGTAAAGTGTAAGAGTGTGTATGTGTGTGTAGTGTTTGTGTGTGAGTGTGTGCAATGTGTGTTCAATTAATAATTAAACAATCAGGCAATGAGAATTACACTAAGTGATATTATCAAAAATAACAATAAGTAAATGTTTAATAAATTAAGTCGCTATACTAATGTGAGTGGAGTGTGCGTGGTGAGTGGTGTGTTGTGTGTGTGGGATGTATGTGCGTCGTTGTTTTGTGTATGTGTGTTCTCAAATAATTAAACCAATTAGGCATGAAAGTATACACACTAATATCAATAAAAAATAAAATAAGGAATGTTTTACATAAATTACTACGCATATGTGTAAAGTGAGTGTCGTGATGTGTGGTGTGTGTGTGTTGTGTGTGTGATGGTGTGTGTGTGTGTTAGTGTGCGTGTGTGTGTATGGTGTGGTTGTCTAAATAAATAATTCGGTTTGGCGGAAATGATTGCGCCTGCCGCGGCGCACCGCGGACGGGCGGGGGACGCGGACGGGATCGGCACCTAGCGAGTGCTGGGGTGGCTGCCTTTGGCGGGTGTGGGCCCATTGCTGAGCCCTGTGGTTAGCCTTTGATGAATCTAGGGTGGAATACTTACTTGCGACCAATCACATAGTAAGAAACATTTCCTTCTTACCTGCTAAAGGATCTTACCGATCCAGCATGGTTTCAGTATTGAACGATATACTTTATAATAAATATAATACAATGATCTTGTATCTATACTGGAAATTACCTTTTGCCTGGATATTTTAGGATTAAATTCAGCACCGGTCTATCAAAAGGGGCTTATCCAAAGTTTAGGCCTAATTTAGGCCCTAACGTAGTTATTGCACCACATTTTACCGAAAAAAGGTCAGTTTTTAGAAATATAGTTTTGACCTGAATGGCTTAAATGGCCTGGGATAGCGAAAAGGATTATCCGTAAAGTATTATTTCAACCATTTTAACCAGTGAGAGAGTGTCGTTTTCGTATTCTGTAAGGGTGCGGGTTCCGTTGTGTTTTCCTGTGATGGATTGTCAATGTACATAGAAATAATATAATAAAATACAAAAAATCGGACAATGTTTTTAAAACAAACTTTGAAATATTTTTAGTTGACACCTCGAGTGAATAATATAAATGTATAGTGAATAATGTTATTTCTTAAATAATAAACTTAAGATGATTTTTAATAATAACATGTTAGCTGTAGCTAGAGAAGATGCTTATTTTTGGCTTATTTTTATACTTATTACATGTAAAAGATGTGTATGAAGCAGTAAGTTCAATAGAACAAAACGGGGTCATAGCTGATTAGAGGCGTGCTAGGGGCTGGCCTCTATACTGATTTATTGCTTTAGGTGGCGTAAAATATATGTTTTTTAATAAAATTTTCATAAGAATTAAATTAAATAAAAATGATTTTAAAACTTGATAGTTATGAAAATTTAATGACATAATATTATTTTAAACAGTTAATAATAAAGTTCTTTGTTCAAAGATAATGATTGATTATTATTAGGAAGTTTTAAGAAACATTTTGATAATTTTAGTTTATATTGAACTGAGTAATATAATGTCGTGCTTTAATGTTAAAAAAAAGATCGTTTTAATAAATTATACGTTAGTGTGTAATAATCTGGGCGTGTGTAGTAAATCTGTGAAGCGACCAATCTATAAAAGTAAAAATGTGAGCTGTGTGTGTGTGTGGTGTGTGTTGTGTGTGTGTTGTGTGTGTGTGCTGGTGCGTGTGTGTGTGTGGTTAACAGAATTTGAATTTATCTTTTGGCTACTCGAAGTGGCATAATGAATTTACCTCAGTTTCATAGTGAATGTGTGTATAAGTGTCAATAGTTGAATGTTGTGTAATTCATATGAACGGTGTGATTGGTGTCATCGGGAGTGTTAGGAGACACATTGTAATGCTTGTGTGTGTGGTGTTGTGTGTGTGTGTGGGTGGCTGTGTGTGTGTGTGGTGTTCTAAAAATAATACAATAGGCATGTGTTAAAGTGAACAGTAAATTATAATAACAATAAAAAGTAATAATATTTAGGTGTAAAAGAGCGATAAAAAAGAATAATTAGATAATTATTGAAATAAGAGTAAAAAGTATTAAAGACAAAATACAAAAACGATAATGTTAAGTAAATATATTGAGTTAAAGTAGTAAAAAAGAAGTATGCATGGTAACTTTAGTAAAACATGAGTTAAAGGTGAAACAAGATTTTAGCTATAGGAAAAAGACTTTCCATGAAGAACTCTGAATCCCCTAGGTGTGGTAACACCTGCTATGGTTCTGATTACTCTGCTTTAAGTATGGTAATCGTTATAGATATTTGAGTTAAAGCAGGTAAAACAATATTACAGCAAGAGCAAAGTAAAACACTGAGTTAAAGGCAGTAAACTTGAGATTTAAGAACAAGTAAAGCATAAAGGAAACATAAAAGCGATTACTAAAGCCCCCTATGCGGTGTTAGGGTAACCGCACACTTTCTATTGAAGTTTATTAATATACTGCATTTAATTTATTGCTCTTCCGGCACTTTCGAGTTCACGCATTAAAAACATGTATTTAAAGCAATATAAATGAATGAGTTAAGCAGGTAAACTAGTTAGAAACAGTTAAACAGTAAATACAATAAGCAACTATCCTCCCCCTAGGTGATAGGTTGTCGTATTTTATTGGAGATGTATGTTGTTTAGTATCAGCTCTGTGTCGTAATGCTCCTAGTTGCTCACTCCTTGTGCTTGACCTCTGTGCTGTAAACACCTCTATTGATTACTGATTTACTGCTTTAAGGTGCGTAAATTGGAATGTTTTTTAATAAATATTTCGTACAATGTAAGTAAAATTAAAATTGGTTTTATTATGTTTTCAACAAAGTTTTCTGCTTCTTAGCATTGCAATTGTTAAAAATTTTATAATTAAAGTATTAAGTAAGATATAAAAGATGTCTGTTAATGAGTTTTACAGTTCTTAAAGGTTGTGCGAAATGTTTTAATAAATATGTTTAAAGTGTCCCTGAAAAATAGGGTGTGCTAAAATGACCCATGAGACCAAAGGTTTGGCTCGTGTGGTTTATACTGTGTATAAAGTTAATGTATATAAGTGTCTATGGTGAGTGTAAGTGTCCATGAGTGAATGTGTGTATAGACGTGTGTGTGTGGGTGTGTGTGATGTGTGTGTGTGTTTGGTGAGTTCGTGTGTATGTATAAGTGTAAATGTTAAGTGTCTATGGGTAAACATGCAAGTGTCATAGTGAATGGGTGTGTATAAGTGTCATAGTGGATGTGTGTGTATAGAGTGAATGTGATGTGTATATAGTATTAATGTGGTGTGTGTGTGTGTGTGTGTGGTACAATAATTATGACAGGTGTGTGTGTGTGTGTGTGTGTGCGTGTTGTGTGTGATGTAAATAAGTTAGGATAGATCCTAACAGGTCAGGTACCCTACAATGACCTCATGGTTACCACAGATCCTACCAAAGGGCCTTAGGCATCAGTTACGGATGAGCTCAGCGGTGGTGGAGGCCTAGGGTGCATGGTGTAGGATAGGCTTAAGCTGGGTGTTAGGCCTAGGTGTAGGTGGTACGCTAGGTGTAGATTAGGTTAGGTAGGTTAGGATAGGTTAGGCTTGGTTAAGGTTAGGTTAGGTCAGGTTTAGGTTAGGTTAGTTTAGGTTAGGTTAGAGTGCAGGTGGAGGCTAGGTGGTAGGCTAGGTATACGGGTATCCGGTCAAGGTCAAGCCGAAAATATCATGGTCCACAACAAGGTTAATATATATATATAATATATATATATATATCTATTTCAGTATTTTTTAGAAATAGTTAGGTAAAGGGTTAGGTTAGTTAGGTTAGGTTAGGATAGGTTAGGTTTCATTAGGTTAGGGTACAGCCCGCCGTAAGCGTTAGGTTAGGTTAGGTTAGGTCAGGTTTTAGGTTAAAGGTTAGGTTAGGTTAGGTTAGGTAATGTAAGGTTATGTTACGGTGGGCAGTGTGATGGTGTAGGCTAGGTGTAGGCTGGGTTTAGGCTATGCGGACATGGTCAACAAGGTTAGATATATATATTATATAATATAACTATATATATTATATATATATATATATATATAATATATATATATATAGTATAATATATAAATAATATATTTATAACCTGAAATACATAAGCAGTATATACATAATATATATATATATATATATATATATTATATATATAATATATATATATAATATATATATTATACTATATTACTATTATATTAATTAATTATATATAATTATATATATATATTATATATATATACTATATATGGATAGTCTCGAGAAGCCGCATGGTCCTTTTTTAAACTATTATCATATTTTATTATTTACTATTATTTTTATCTATATTATTATTCAAGCTATCGTATTCATAAATAAATAGATATATATAATATGTATCAAATAATTTTATATTTATTTTACAAAATTTTTAATTATATATATATATATTATATTATATATTGATATATATATACATTGTTTTCTATATATTAATTAATAATATATATATATGTTGCAGTTACTGGAAATATCATTAATTCTTTTAGTATTCCATCATAATATATTGTTTTCATTCCTTTTTCAAAAAAAAGTAAAATTTTTATCTTTCATTCTAGCATTTGCCTCCATATAAGTTAGTTTTGTATAAATTAAAACTTAATTTAAATATTACAACTACATGTCAGTTTAACTAAGAGTGAATATTCATGGTATTTAACAGAAGCATGAAGTTTTTGAAAAAAAGCTGGAGTTTTCTGAATATTTGAAAGACATCTCTCTGAACATTCAAATTATTCAATACCATTTTGCCAACGGTGAGGTGGAAGCCCTAGTGCTAGGGCAAATAAAGATCTAAAAGTTTTTAGTCACCAGCTGGCCCCTTGTTTAAATTTTATGTTTTTTAAAATTTTAAAAACTCCGAATCTCCATTTGTACATAAATGCAGAAAAGCGTATTGTATATATAATATATAATATATATTTAATATTATATATATATATAAAATAACCTGTATATATATATATATATATTATACTATAATATATATATATATATATACTATATATAATATAGTAATATATATAATATAATATATATAATAGTATATATGCGTATATAAGTTTTAAATAGTAATAGCGAAATGTTCTCGTGAGTGATCGAAAATATAATATAATTTGCTTGCCGCTATGAAGACAGGTATGAACAGTGCATCTTAAGCTCTTGTCTTTCTGACTTTAGCGGTTCTTGTGCGTGTTTCTTTGCTACGAATGCGACGGACTCCGCGGAACTTGTTAAATGAAAACGCGACGATTAAACGCGACAACCGACGATGACGCGACGATTAAACGGCGATCACGAAGCGACCGATGAATTTGCCGATTCATCCCGGACGAACGCGACGATGAATTGCGATTCAATCCCGACGAATGAAAATAAAATTAACAATAACGCTTTATAAAACACAAAATGCGGACGCAAGTCAATACAAGGTTATTACCTTTAAAAAAAAAAAAAAATAAAGATAAAATAAATAAATAAGAACTAAAAAATAAAAAATAAAAAATGATAAAAGATGATTATTTTAAAATTTGTACAAAAACAAAACAAGAAAATAAACAAAACAAATAAATAATAAAATCTAAAAAAAAAAAAAAAAAAAAAAAAAAAAAAAAAAAAAACACAACCTGAAGTGTAGCTGAGTATCTCCGAAAAATTACGTGTGCCCGAAAAAAGCCTCAAGGTTAGTTTCCGTTGCTGGGTCAGCCTCTGCGCCGGCACAATCGTTCTCCGGCAGTTCCCTCTATTACTACTTTTGAACAATTATTATTATTATTATTATTTATATCACTTCTACAAAAATGTAAAGAAAAAACTATATAGTTTTCTCCTGTAGTTGAACGTCCTTCAGGCTTTACAGTTTACTATTATCTTTTTTATTTCTCATTTGGTTCGATTGCACGATTACCTCTCGACTACTTCGATTAACGGCGATGGTCGACAAACTCGGATGTTTTTTTCAGAACAACTTACCAACTGTAATCGACAGCGGTTTTCAAATATAGCTATAGATATATATATATATATAATATATTATTATATATATACATATATATATCATATATATATATTATATATATATATATATATCATTATAATATATGTATATAATACCTAATATACTATATATATATATATATATCATATATATCATATATATACTGATAATATATATAGTATATATAATATATATATATATATAGTAATTATATATATAATATATATATTTATACTTATTAATAAATTTGTATACTATTATATATATATATATATAGTATATATATATATAATATATAATAAGTATAAAATATATAATATATATATATAATATATTATTATATAATATATATATAATATATAATATATATTATATATGTATATAGTATATAATGAATGAATATATATTTATATATATACTAATATTATATAGAGGTCAGCCTTCCAGAAAGCAACATGCCATTTAACAGAAAAACGCATAACAGGTACAGCGAATCAATAACTAACATTTTATTAAATCAAGGGAGACATTTACCACATGAATTTAAAAAAAAATAAATTACAGTACATTGAAAGGAAATTTAGAAAATAGTTAAAAAATGTCTCGAAAAAACTTGTATGAAATTAAACCGGTTTTCTGATAATAACGAAGATGCGTCGCTTACTTGCCGAGTAGGTAGGAAAAAAAAAAAGGGGAAAAAAAATGCCAAACTGTTTGAATTTTTCTTTCTTTCACAAAGATATCCCAGGGTAAACAAGAAGCGTGGCAGAACTGGGGTTCTCGGCCTGACCGGGGCACGAGGGGGGACTTTCGTCCGCCCTCCTGTCCCTCCGGTCGCTCGAACTCCCCTAGAAATAAAGGATATATAACAAAAATAATCATTTTGCCCCAAGCGTAAACGTTAAAAGTAACTATTGCGAACCTTTTAATTGTTCTCGGAGACGTATGTACGGATTTGCCAAGTCATTCACACCTGAAGCTCTCCTCGATCCTAAAAACTTGATAGATGTAATAATAGGTGGTATTTAATAAATATTAGAAAAATTTGCGACATTATTCAGTTCAGACGTCGGTGAAGTTGCAAGTTAAAGAAGTCTAAAATGACCATAAATTAATGCCAGATTTCAAAGTTATAAATTTTAAGTTACCATAATTGTTACAATCATCAAGTGTGGAAATACTACTAAGCAAATTTAAGGTTTATAGTTGGTTACTCTATATATAGATACTCAGATATGATAGAGGAAAGATATATATGTATCTATACTATTAGATATATATAGGTAATATAATATCGTAATCCTATTAGAAATATATAGCCTATATAAAGTATTAGACATTATATATACTATTTATAATTTATATACCGTAAACCAATGTCATACTTTTAAAATACGTTGAGTAACTTCTTTTTAATTTTGTTACTGTAATCTTTTTAAGAGTACCATAGATCTTTGAAAAGCAAAGCCATTGGTCAACTCTTAAGTTATAATCTCAGATAATTCAAGTTGTTCAAACTAAAACACTGACTACTTAAAATACTTTTTAAGTCCAGATTTGAAAACAAAGTTTCATTGGTCAACTCGATCATTAAGTTGAACTATCAAACAGTTTAAAAATAATTTAATGTGTATCTAAATATTTAATATATCTTTAATCATCTCTTAGTCAATTCGATTGCAAACTGGAGAGGTTCTTCAGCCTATTCTAAACCTGAAGCACAGATCAATAATTTTCAACGAATGACACGTGGTGCAGCATAAAATAAGGTTTCATTTACGATGCTCGTAACAAATGTTCTTTAATGAAAGGCAAAGCCCTCCGACTTGACCTTTAACCCTCCTCTCGTAAGTAACTACATCAGATCATGCTTTGCCACAATTTGGGCAAGCTAATCAAAATTGTTTAATGACTTTTTTTTTTTTTTTACCGATTATACTTTGCGCATTTCATCTGGTGTTTTCTAGAATGTAAGGAAATTAATCTTTTAAATATTAAAGTATCAAAAAAAAAAAATTCAAGATAAAAAGAATAAATAAACAGTTTGTAAAGGGGGTGATTATACAAGACCATCGCTCCTATACACGAGTCCCCCCTGATATATATATATACTATAATATATATATAGTATCTATATGATTATATATATTATATAAATATATATATATATATAATATATATATATATTATATATAAAATATACTATAATGTATTTGGACTTGGAAACATACATCATATATTTAGTATTTATTAATATTTATATATATATATAATAGTATATATATATATATATTATATAATCAATATATATATATATATATATATATAGTATATAAATATATATATATATATACTATAATATATTTATATATATATAATATATATATAGTATCTAAATATATATAATATATATATGTATATATATATAGATATATATATATATTAATATATATATAGTAGTATATTAATAATTATATATATATATATATATATATATATTATATTATATATATAATTAGTTTATGAATACTCATCGTTTATTATAATATATATATATATATATAATCATATTTATATATTATATAGTGTATAATATATATATATAATATATATATATATATATTTATATATATAATATCTATATATATATTAATATATTATATATATATATATATATAATTAGCTTTTAAAAATAAAGTTTATAAAATAAATAAAGTACTTAGTCTCTCCCTATTTTAAAAAAGTTGCACGCAAACATCAAAAACAAAGTTTGAATTCAAAATACAACAAATTTATAGGAAATCGTAGACCTTAAATATCAAGCCATTCGATTGGGCACGACACAAAACGCCTCATTTTTTATGATTGAAAAATTAGCTTGTATTAGTAGCTAGCGACTGATCCTTAATACACTTTTTGTTTCAATTTTGCATAATATTTTATATCTTATATGTATAAATTATTCAGTTCGATGCAATTTTTGCAAAAAAAAAAACGAAAAAAGAAAAAATAATAGGCAGAATTTTTCGCAAACCATTATGATATTTGTAAAGGGTTGATCGTTTCTCTAATGTTAAGTCGTGCTAAGCACGAGTAGGCACGGAGCGTAGAGGTCGAACTCTGATATATATATAATCATATAAATATAATATATAATATATATATATCATAATATATATATATATATATATACTATATATATATAAATATTATATATATATATATATATATTATTAATAATATATATATTATAATATATATATTATATCTGGTGAGAGAGTACTTCAAATCAAAAAGAGCAGAAGAAGCATAAGAACAAAAAATATAAACTCTAACTTTACTTTTCCCAAAATGATATATAATTATATATATATATATATATATATATATATTATATATATATATATATATATATATTAGTATAGTTATAATATATATATATATAATATATAATATATATATATTATATATATATATTATATAATAAATATTATATATATAATATTTATATATAGATGAAGCCCAATTTTGTATTTTGTAGCACTGTTCTTCAGTTTGCCAACTGTTTTTGACTTTAAAACTCAAAAATCTCTCCTCAAACTTTTTTTTAAATTATTTATGTCAATTTTAGTTGTTACCGTGGAAGAGAGAGACGAGAGAGAGCGAGAGAGAGCGAGAGAGAGAGGAGAGAAGAGAGGAGAGTAGAGAGAGAGAGAGAGAGCATCTGCATTTTTAAAACCTTTGTTGACTCCTATTTGATGACATGAGTATCTGAACTTCCAACGGCTAAAATATAAATAATAGTCATTTAGACTTCACCATGTGATATTTTTAAAATTGAAGTACAAGAAATGCATTCAACATAATGAAATAAACTATAATTTCCTTATGCCTTCACCTTCATTCATGGTTTCAACAGAAAAGTAGAAAAAAATCGGTTCATTTCCCTTATAGTGACCGTTTTTATTTACAATTCCCTATACAATACAAGCAGAAGACGACTCACGGGTCAGGGAGTACTAGGGGTGGGGCGAATCCGGCCCACGCAGAAATAGGACTCTGCCATGCATTAATATACCGATTTACTCAAATCTTAATAATATTTTTCTACATTACTTGGTGATACTCCAATGCACGAGATCATCTTTATTAACTTTCTCGCGATGGATTATGATTTGGAGCGAGTAGAGTAGTAATGGATAATAGAGTAATAATAATAAGAAAAGTTACAGCCTCTCAAAGTGGCTAAAACTCCCATTTTAGGCTTTTCAGTTTATAATATCCAGGTTAGGTCTCATTGTACGGCTCTCTAGTTCAGGTTATGATCATGTCTTTTAGGTTATGAACACAGAGAAAATCTGATGCATACCAACAATCTTGATCAAGACCTGCGAACTTAGGATGGCCCTACAAGGCGAGCCACGAGTGCCCACCTAATTTTTTTTTTCTATAACAAACCTCATGAGAATTTTTGAAACTTTGAGAGGACGATTTTTTTTTCCTATAAGACGTTAAACTCGTAGCTTTTCGTGTTTGTATGGCTCATATTAGTTTTAGAGCATATTCGTGATTTTAAATTTATATATATATAGTATATATATATAATTAGAAAATAAATATGGGTGTTTTTAACAACTTTGAGAGGCTGTAACTTTTTTTTTTTCCTAAAGAGACCACCACGTTTGTTTTTTTTTATTGCTTCTATTATTATGTTTTTTAAGAGTATATCCTGTGATTTTTATAAATATCTGGGGTGAAGCCCCTCGGGTCTTTACTCTATATAATTATATAATATATAATATATATATTATATATATATAATACTATAGTAATATAATATATAATAGTATATTATATAATAATATTATATATAGCTAATAGTATATATTATATATATATATATATATATATATATATAGTAATATATCAAAGCTGGAAAAGGTTTATAAATAATTGCAATGAGTATCTTCTGCAATGAAAATGTATTGAATTATTGTGGTCCTAAAAAATGAATTTATAAATACATAATTTCATCAAAGGGTGATATTTCTGGTAATGCAAAACTAATGAAAACTTTCTAATAATATATTTAAAATATCAACATTCTTATGTTACCGCCTACTAGGCTACTACCACATTCAAGGCTTGGATTTACCTCCTGTTTTTGTTGCCAATTCAAGTTAGTGAGGAAGATTATTTTCATAACTTAAAATCGTTCGAGATCAATAATAATAAAATCCGATTATAAAATATAAACGTCATACATAACTTTCCTTTTTATAATAATTATTCTTACTTCATCACTTTACCTGGCCCCACTTTAATTATTATTCGTTATACCACTTTTAAGAACCAGCCACTTAATCTCGGTCATTCCAGTTGCCAGTTGGGCAACGGTAGAATTGCTGGAACAGCTCTCACCTGTCAATTGCTGAAACAGCTCTTGCAATCACCAGTCAATTTCAGGAACAGCTCTCATCAGTCAATTTCTGTAACAGCTCTTACCATCACCAGTCAATTCCTGGAACAGCTCTCACCAGTCAATTGCTGGAACAGCTCTTACCATCACCAGTCAATTTCTGGAACAGTTCTCACCAGTCAATTGCTAGAACAGCTCTTACCATCACCAGTCAATCTCTGGAACAGCTCTCATCAGTCAATTGCTATAACAGCTCTAACCATCACCAGTCAATTTCTGGGACAGCTCTCACCATTCAATTGCTGAAGCAGCTCTTACCATCACCACTCAATTTCTGGAACAGCTTTTACTAGTCAATTGCTGGAACAGCTCTTACCATCACCAGTCAATTTCTGGAACAGCTTTCACCAGTCAATTGCTGGAACAGCTCTTACCATCACCAGTCAGTTTCTGGAACATCTCTCACTAGTCATTGACCTTGACAGCCCTTCTTGTCTAGAAGACATTATTCTAGTGTAGGTCATTAATTCAAATATTTAGAACACGATTATTACCCTACTTTCTAGATTGAGATTGAAGATTCTAGTTGCTCAGTTTAAGGAATTTGGAAACATTAGATTTTAAAATTTATTTTTTAAATGAAAAAATATTTAAAAATTACTTTAGAATAAGAATGTTTTTTTGTTTTAATTACACACTGTTCAACTCATGGATCGCAAAGCAAATAGGTTCGAATATATTCTAGTTTATCTGATTTTAGAAATTTTTTTTTAAAAAGATCTATATTTTCATTCAGTTAAATTTGAACATCATTGTTCCAAAAGTTACATGGCTGAACGCTCTTGAATATATATATATATATATATATATATATATATATATATATATATATATATATATTATATATATTATATATATAATATATATAATAAATTATATATATATAATTATATTTTATATATATATAATTTTTATATATATATATATCTATATACTATATTTATCATATATATATATTAATATATATATATATATATATATATATATAATATATAATATAGAGACCTTGTGAATTATATGGATCCGTTAATTTTGTTTTTGAAAAAAAAAAAAAAAAAAAATCATATATTGTTAGTTTAAATATAATGCTAGCATTAAATTAAAATGATGATAAGAAAGATTCGAAATTTTAAGATATTAAAAATTAAATAATAAAGTAAACATTTACGTACATTTAGACTGAGAAAGAAAAAAGTTTTGTGTTAAAACTTGAAAGAATTTAAGGAAGGGAAAAAAATAATGTTTCGGGGTAAAATTCGGTCCTTATTGATTTTTTGTTCATATATTGATTCTGTGTATACGTACAAACTCATAACATAACGTCACAGAGGTGACTTATAAGACGCATATACTAACCTATGCGATCGACGATGTGTAACATATACCTAACCTAAATGGATCGATGAATGCACAACCCTATACCTAACTAGATGGAATCTACTTTGCCGTAACTTTTTACTCTTGTTTTAGGGTTTTCCTAAAGAAGATTTTTGCATTTCAGAAAATATTACGGAGTTTTCTCATTCTCTCGGAAACTGCCAAACGTACGATGCTTAAAAATGTACGAATTTATTCCAAAATTACTTTTTTTTAATTTAATTTTTTTTTATCGTGTTTATCAACACTGAAGTTTATTGTTAGTATCATATAATAACAATATATGAAAATTAAAAAAAAAGAAAAACAAATATTGCGGAGTTCTATATCAATAAGGATATATATATATATATATATATATATATTATACTATATATATATATATATATATATATATATATATATATATTATATATATATATATATATATATCTAGCGACTGTCGCCACTTGATTTAAGGTGTTAATAGTGAGTGAAGTACTGAGTGTGCTACTGGAAGTATAGGATTGTCTAGGGCGGCGTGCGTGGGTTGAGATGATTTAGTGTTGTGTCTGGTTGGACTGTAATTATACTAATTGTCCAAGTTGTTTCTTTTGATAATTATGTTAATGATAGTACGTATGGAGTTGTATTTTGCTTATTGAGTTAGGCAGGAGAATAGATTACGTAAACGTGATAGTATGAATGTTATTGAGAGTGATAGGAGAGGAGAGTGAGTTTTACGGTTGCTAGTAGGTGCTGGATTATATTGTAGTATTAGAATTAAGTGATATAGAATGAGGATGTTAGGTAGGCTAGAGGTTATGGAATCATAAGGATAAGACTACAATATTTTGTATTGAGTGATGTGCTATATATATATACTAATATATATATATTAGTATTATATAATATATATTATTAATATTTACTATATATATATAGTATAGTGTTACATACATACCGTCTCAAGACCGATGAAAGATACACCCAGGCCATATTTTATCAAAGGCCAGAAGCGCTGCAAGGCTTTATTGTTACGTTTAAGAAGTAGATTTTCGGATTTGTCTATTCTTTATTGAGTCATTTGAATGCAATGGTCTTAATGCACACAGGAAATATAGTCGAAAATCAAACTAGGAAATAATGAAAAGTTTAATACTACTTACAACACATTAATAAAATAATTTTGACAAAATTACTGAAAACCTTATTAAAGAATATAAGAATTTGATTAATAATCTTTTCAATTGTGGTGTAATTATTGCTTACCTGTTTGTTATTTCCATAGAAAAAAAGATAAAATTAGATTTCAAAATTCTAAAAAATATTGTAAGAAAAAATTGTCAGATTCATTTGGGTAAAGCAGCGCTACCATAGCATACCTGAAATGACGCACCCTGATATTATTCATACTATATATATACTATAGTATATATATATATATATATATATATATATATTATATATATTATATATATATATATATATATTATAATATTATATATAATACTTATTATATATATTATATATATATATATATATATATATATATATATATATATATCTTGTGAAATAAAGTCATAGTCTCTGCCAACACTCACCAGTGAAAGTGAGCCCTATTTTAAGCCCAGAAAATAAATTCGGAAAAGCCTCCAAAATACAGGACTTTTTAAAGTATGCAAGTCAAAGATGGTAGGGAAATGGTAAAAAGTAGATCATTGCAGACCTAATCAAATGAGCTTTGAAGTCACGACGCTTAGGTTCAGAAAGTTGGGCCGAGAAAGGATGAGACTGTGTGAAAGACTGTGATGTGTGATGAGACTGTGTGAAAGACTGTGATGTGTGATGAGACTGTGTGAAAGACGATAGACATGAACCCTCTACAGAGAAAGTAGTATGTAACTTAAAAGCTCGAAAGAGCAATATCTCTTGTAATAGTAATAGCATAATGGGAGTGAAGGCGCAATTCGGTGACTCGACAAAGATTTGATATTAGTGTGAAGGAGTGGGAGTGTTGATGAGTTGAAATCCTTGGACTCCACCTGTCAATAAGAGTTATATGAGTGAAACTCCAAAGTTTGTGAGGGTATCCACGCACGGACATGCGGCACTCTATCCCCAAGCAAGCAATTACGTCAACATCATACTGGCGGATGGAGATAAGATTTCGAGAATTAAGATGTCTCCAAATCTTCAATTTAAGAAAGATTCGAAGGTATTGGAAATAATTGAATTTAAAGTAGGGTTGGTCGATACCAGAATTTACCGCACCACACAGCACCGCACCCGGTGAGCCTGCCAACCCTATATAGTTTAAAGCAGTAGAACGATCGAAAAGGTTCCTTTCTTTCAACACAAGTTGAATGAACTTTTGTAAATGGGATGTTCCCTTTTTACATTAGATAAGGGATGGATGCAAAGTAAATTCTCGTTCACGACAATTTAAAATAAGAAAAGGCAGAACAAACTAAAAAGTTTTATGAATTTTTTTGGAAAAGTAATCCTTATTTCTCATTTTTATAAACATTTTCGTATATATAATATATATATATATATATATAATATATATATACATATATTTTTATATATATATATTATATTATATATATATATATATATATATATATATATATATATATATATTATATATATATATATATATATATATATATATATATATATTATGAAAAGAAGGTACAACTGTGCTCACACACAACATACAGATGTATGTAAATATATCAGGTATATACAGGAACAGAATAATTGAGACGACATGTGGGCTATGTGCAAAATAAGCAAGGGTGTATTTTCTTTTACGTATTGGTGTGTGTGTGTGTGTGTGTGTGTGTGTGTGTGTGTGTGTGTGTGTGTGTGCATTTTCAGGTTTGGTGTTGCTTAATTGTACCAATTCCCGGGAATTAATGTTAAAAAAGCGCAGAATTCAGATGCAACGGCCATAAAAACATGAGGAGACAAATTGATAAGAGAAAGAGACGAAATTATAAGAAAGTTCGTTGAATTCGTTCGTCTGTGACGTCATGAATCGCGGAGCAACTTTTCTCACAGACAAAAAGATTCCTCTGCAAGATCTGAATTGATCACGGTTAGGCCTACTCATGCTGTTCTTTGTTCGTCTGTTTGTTTGTGTAGACGTGGGTGGGAGTCTTGTGGGGAAGGGGTTTTTACATGGTGCGTTAAGGGTGGGTATCGTGAGAGACTTTAAAAAAAAAGCGGGAGTGGAGAAATAAAAGGAATTTTTTTTTTCAATTTACCTTCAAAGAAAAGAAACTAAACGATTTTTAGGCGGAATGATTTTCACTCTTATTAACATTCATCCAATTTTAAATGATATTTTCACACCTTTTTGCTCACCGCTCCAATAAACGGCCTTTGTTTTTTTGTTTTGTTTTTATTGTGTACTTTATAAAATTTTATGTGATTTACACCTTTAAGCACAATTGCGTTGATATATGTGAATATGTGTCATATATGTATTGCACATGAAAACTTTTGATTGTTTGTGTGTGTGAGTAGGTGTGGTTGCAATGAAATTTGATTAAGAATTGGAGTGTTGTTGATAAATTGTGTTAGGCATCGCGATGCCGGGGAGAAAGATATTGTTATTATTAATTTTAATAAGAGTACTGGATTTGCAGTTTCAAGAATAAATGTACTCTCCAACCATATATATATATATTATATATATATAATATATTAATATATATATATATATATATACTATATATATATATATATAATTTATATATATATTTATATATATACTTATTATATATATATATATATATATATTAGGCATTTTCCTTAAAATTAATGTTAATAAAATGTTTAATATTAAAATATAGCTGAACCTAATCGTTAACCCATCCTGATGACGTATTAACTTAACTCCAATAGAAGAGAAAAGTTGCCACTGTTGCTTTTTATAATCATGTTAAATTTTTATTGTTAATTTTTTTTCATTTTTTTTTTATTTAATTTTATTAGTGCTCGAGTCGACGGTGGGACGTCCCCCCCGTCGTCCCCGCTGAGGCCGAGAGACCCTGATCTTTGCATCTTGAGATACCCTTGGTTATTCTTTAGTTTTTTAAAAAAATAAAAAAACTTATTGGCACATTGTGCCTAATACTTCGACCTTGAAATATCGAAAACAAAAATCGATTACAATCGTCGTTACGATATTATCGGTTAACAGATCTTTGAAAGCGAAAGTTCCTATAATATAATATATTATATATATAATATATATATATATATAATATATATACTATATATATAATATATATTTTATATTATTATAATATATACTATATATAGTATATATATAGGGTAAATTTTGTAGAAGTTTACAAAAAATCTATGTAACCTAACGTTACTTAACCTAACTAACCTAAACTAACTAACCTAACAACCTAACTTAACTAAATTAATTTTCATTTTATCCAGTTGTGATCACGAAACTTAAGAGGTTATGGTTTTTACGCAATCCTTGTGAGGTGGTTGACTATATCCTCAATAGTTACAGTACAGTTTGCCAATTTGCCAATATCTATATATCATATATATTACTATATATATATATATATATATATAGTATATATTATATATATTATTTATATATATAATATATCATATATATATTTTATTAGTATATTATATATATATATGGTAAAAGTCCTGCCTACATTATACATCGGATCAAAAATTTTCACAGGTAGTCTATGATACATAAATAGACTTTTAGGGGCGAAATGTGAAAAAAAAATTATATTTCCAAAAAATTACAATAGCTACAGGCGAAAAGGAATACCTTTTTTGGAATCTGGTAAAATTTTAGTTACGGAAATGTAAAAAAAAAAAAAATATTATTGTTAATATTATAGTAAATGAGGAAAAGCCTATTTAGACTTTTATACGTTAATCATTAAATAAATAGCTTTCCTAGTAAGTAGTTTTTGTTTTGAATTTTTCAACTAAAGAATACCTCCAAGGGTTATACGCAACAGATGGCTGGAGGAGGTCGGAGGTTCTTGGCTTCCGGGGACTACGGGTAGGCTTTCCCCTACGGGAGGGTCTCCGGACCCGTCTTTGGTATTTGGGTGTCGAGGGGTTCCTTTCCGCCCCTCTACGGGGTAATGAAAAACGTCCACTGTGGTTCCCGTCGGTTCGAGCTCCACTACTTGCCAAGTGTATAACCTTTACAATAATATATTATATATATATTTATGCCCTAAGAAACAGGTAAAAATATAAAAAAAAAATTCTATTCCCTTAAATTTTATTTAGGTATATAGATGCTACTGGAAAATTTTTTTTTGATCCGGGCTCCCGTTCGTGGGCGTTAAGTAAATTTGTCAATATATATATATATATTATTATATATATATATTATATATATATATATATATAATAAATATATATATATATAATATTATAATATATATATAAATATATTTTAATACTTTAATATATATAAAAAATATATAATAATATATTATTTATATATGGTAAATGTCTAGGACGTGTGTCGCACTACGAAATCGATACTAATCCATAAAAGGAAAATAAGAATCAATTTTGGAAAAAAAATTAAGAAATTAATGAAAAAAGTAAAAAAGAATTGTATAATATTTTTTCCCACTTCAATCTAAGCTAACAAATTATTAGCTATGAGAATTTATTTCCTTTTTAAATTTGACCTATGTAACTAAAGTTTGTAAGCATAATTTGGTGCTTAAACTACAGGCACGGACTGGCTCCTTTGGGGGGCCCATCGGCTAAAGATTGAAAAGGGGCCCCTTACCGGGGATTTAGAGGGAAAATAATTATTAGAAATTTTGAATTACTTTCCAGAAATTGTACTTTACTATATTTGTATTGGAATAGTTGAGTAAAAAAGTAAGATTTTTCTGACGTAGTTTACTTTCAAAATAACTATTTATATATTTTTATTTGTACAAAATTTACACTTTTAGTTGTTTCTTTTAAAATGTTTTACTAATTAATTACACTGTTTTTATTGCTTGAAAATGAGATTGAGTAATATTTCTTATTTTAGGCAACCAAATTCGGACTAGTCTTAAATAACTGAAAATCAAGTGAAGTTTCGAACCTGTCAAACGGTATAAAAAACCAAGCAATATTGAAAAAATACATGTCTTTTAAATTTGTGATTTATTTTACACGAATTGCAGAATATATTTTATAAAAAAGAATATATATAATAACTTGGTACAGAGTACAGACACAGCAACTAAGAAAGGTTATGTGATAGTAAAGTTGTTTACTAACCTAACAGCTTTTTGCCAGTTTTTCACTGGCTACTTCATCTATAATAACATCATTATCCAAATTATAAAATCTCTTTCTACATTATGAAAGAAGATTTGATATAAGGTCTTGGCTTAAAGTAGATCTAAGTCGATTCTTAACTATTTTAAGTTTACAAAATAACCCTTTCTCCAATCTTGTGTACAAAGTATGGTTCGTACAAACTTGTAAGATACATATAGGTTGGTTAACAATCCAGATTGTGAGAGTTCAAAAACAAAAATAGCGCTTGATAAACACCGAAAACATTGTTTATTTTCAAAGCAGTACCATAATGATTTTCGTCTTCTCCAAATTCAGATTCTACATCGCAAATTCACAGATTTCTTTTTCATTTAGATTGTCTTGGTTTTCATTTAATGTATTTTTTTTCAGGTCCATTGTAACTTCATACTAATAGCTGCAAACTGTTTAGCTCTACTATTAACTGACTATTTCAGACTTCAAAGTTTAGAAATACTACAAATGACTTCCGTAGGAAAAAAAAAAAACCTTTTTATCAAAGCCATTTCGAGGCTAATTTCATTAAATTTCTTTGGGTCTAACCAAATTTATTTTTCAATCATAACATTGTTTTAATTAAATCGTTATCGATACTTGTCCAAAACACAAGAACAACTGAAAAAAAAAAAAATTATAGTTTTTAGCAATTTGAGAATTTCAGAGCTTTATTTATATGATTTTTAACCAGGCATTTAACCTTTTTCTTTGAAGTTTCTTTTTTTCCTTAGAAATCTATATTCTACTTCTACACTACAATCTGTTATCTTTCAATTTGCTATTAACTATACTTGCATAATATTCTGTTTTTGAATACAGAGCCTGAAAAGTGTTTATCACTCTTTTTATCTCCTACTTGTTGAAGAGTGCTCAACCAAGTTCCAGGCTGTAGAATATTCAATGGTTAATAGTGTTGTAAATTTTTGAAATGGTTTAGCAAGAAATAAATCTAATAAAGCAATAGACATAAATAGGTTTTTTCCAAATTTACCAGTTGACTGATTAAATTTCTTGCCATGAACTTAGATTTGCTGTCAAAATTTCCATTTGATATTTATTTTTAAACGGTAATAAAATTGAATAGTTTTTCTGAGTTTTACACTTTCCTCAACTTTTTAAATCTCTCATGATAATTGGAAGAAAGAGCTTTAATTGCTTGTCCACTACCATATTTTTGTGGCTTCTATTTTTGCAACCTGGTGCATTTTTCATAGGTGATATGTTTTCTTTTTTGTTTCCCTCTCCCATATGGCAATTTTTTATAGACGAGCTTAGAAAACAGCAGATTCTTCCACAATCCAAATAAGCTTTTCTGCTTGAGCACGTTATGTTGAATTCTATACAAGTTCAGCGTGTACATACGGTGAGTGTATAAGGTAATCTATTTTTGTCTTTTTGAACTCGAGCTTGTTAGACCGTTAAAACAACTTTTCATATTGTTAGCTCCGTCAAATGAACAGCAATAATATTTGATGTTGCAATGGACTTGGCTAATTCTGATTTTTTAAGCTCGTACAAAGCCAAACATATGGGCTAGAATACTGTTTTATCTTTTAAAGTCATTTTATTATCTTTTCTTGAAAGACATAACGGACGCAAATCGCCAACTGGTCATAACAGCTACATCTTGAGTACTATCTACCATCAAGCTGAATATTATGCTATCATAGAGTAGTAATAGTAGATTTGAACCAAGTTATCTAACCGAACGAAGGTCTAATTGCTTTTTTTCTTCAATTAACACCTTGCGCCGATGAGTAAAGTCACCTATTAATATTATTTCTATATTCTATTTTATATTCTATATTCTAATATTCTATACGGCTAATTTTCTAGCTTTCTAGCAGTTGACTATATTCTAGAATACACCGGTATTAGTGCCTACCCCTAGGATATTGGGTAAGGGGAGTCGACTTGGTGTGTATTAGAAGGTGTATGATGCTTCTTTACGGTTTTTCTAACCTTTTATAGCCTTTTCTAGCCTGACATACCCTACGTCATGAACACGGCTTATAATGGTGTCTACTCCTAGGTTTATAAGGGGTCGGGGAGTAATTGGTGTATAATTACGAGATGTGCTAAGGGAATGATTCTTTACAGTTATTACCTACCCCCTTTTCATAGGCTTTCCTAGCATGACATATCTACGTCATAGAACACGGCTATAATGGTGTATTCTAATGTTATAGATATAGGATTTTCGTTATTGGTGTATATTAGAAATGTGCTAGGCTTGTCTCCTTCTATGAGTTAGTATACCCTCCCTTTACTATCCTTCTAGTACGATATATCATATGTGCCGGAATACATCCGATATTTTGTCGTTAATCTAATCGCCACTGCTGAATGATTTCTGTGGTTTTACGACGGAACGATTCACCTCATAAAGAGGTTTAGTACTTAGATTATTCTCCCTTTATAATAAATTTTTTGTTCTTGAGCTCTGAAGCCGAGTTTTAAATGTTGTTGTTTGGAGGTATGCGATCAGATTGCGTTTGGAGCATGGGTTTCAGCGTTTGCGTATCTTAGAAGAGAAAATCGTTTTCCGTAGATGGTACTTCGTATAAACTATGAGGTGTCAACAGGGGGTAATGATTGTTAAAATAGATTCGTTAGTTATTTCTCCCGAACGGAAGTGGCCAACGGGGGTTTTATGGGCCAAGAACTGACACAATGACAATCTTAGCCAAAGCGGTTTAAGAGTCATCGTTCTTCTTCAAGACTTTGGTATGTCTTCCTTATTGTTGCAACATATGTTGTAATCCAATGTTTCAGTGGATTATTTACTTCGTTATTATTTGAAGGGTCAGATAAAGGAACTTAAAGTGAATTTGGTTGAACGAAAAGAGAGAAGTAATGAAAATAGAATGGGCTTGTTTAAATAATTGGCGACCATATGGGGCGGTGCCGACGCTGATGGGGTTCAGTGCAGAATGGGAATCCTGGCTCCAGTTAATTTAGACCAATGAGGTGTCTACATCTATTGTTTCATGGTTGTAGATCATTTTTCGGGGTTTCAGACCCCAAAGTGAGTTTAAGACGCCTCTTGAAGGGGGTCCCTGATAAAAAGAAGAAATTGCTTTAGAGAGACGAAAGAAGATTGGATGTAGGAAAGAGAAGAGAAAAGAAGGTTCACATGGAGTCAAATGATGCTTGATGTATGTGTAAGATACCGGTACGGTACCGGTTGTGGAACCGGTGGGTGCGAAAATAGTAAAATGTACTTAACATTTGATATTCATACATTGTTCGACTCCACATTGATCTATTTTTGGAGGTTCAAACTGTAAAGGGAGACTAAAAAAATATGCCAATGCCAAATTGACAAAAGAAGAAAAGGGTTGAGTCAAGATACAGAGAGCTTAAGAGTTTTCAATCCCTAAAAAACGATCGCGGTTGAAGACGAAACGCCGAGGATGCCCGCGCCCGAATGCGCGCCCCGCGGGAAACCGACGCGAGCGCGCGGACAATATTCTGCGCGAAGCTAAAATATTCGTAGTTTGTAACGTTAATATTTTTTTTTTAATAAAGTTTGTTTGAAATAACATGTCCGTGTAGAAAGAGGCAATTGCTATTAAGTACTTTTAGAAAGTTCTTTTTATTTTTATACTTAACTTCTTAATTTTTATTTATACAAACCCCTTATTTTTTAAACTATTTGTCAGAAAAAATTTGTTGCCTACCATACAGCATTAAATCATAAGGCAGTAGCGCAAATAGCACCAGAGGGACCCTCCACCTGGCTATGTCGCTATGTTTTTACTGCTTTATTGTCTTACTGTAGGGTTTAACTGTTTCAAGTCCTATCCGAAACATACATTCTCACTGGAAAATACTTCAAATTAAACTTTGGAGTAATAATTATATATAATATTTATATATTATATATATAATATATATATATATATATATTATATATATATATATATATATATAATATATTACTATATATATATATATATCTATAATATATATATTTTATATATAATTATATATATTATAATATATATATACTATATATATATATTATAATATATATATTAATATATAATTATAATATATATATATATATTATATATATATTATTATATATGATATATATATATTATATATATATATATTTATATAATATATATATATATATATTATATATCTATATATATATATATATAGAGAGAGAGAGAAAGGGGGCGAGTTAATCATGTAATAATTAAAGTATAATAATATGATACTAATTGGATGGCCATATAGAGAAAATTATGGAACAAGCAATGTGTTTAAACTGTATAGGCCGTGTAGGAACGATTTAAAATGAAGATACCACTTCCTATCCATCTAAAAATTTTTCCAAGATAGTGCTTTAGCCAATCAAGATCTTGATGAACATTCAAAGAAGAGGTATAACTTATATAATCAGCAACTATAGAATGAGATTCGGGGAATATGTTAATTTCATGTGGGGACATCAGGATGTTGCGGTTGGAGTGAAAGTCTTTATTTATGACATGTAACGCTTTTTTGTAAATTTCTAAATATACTAATTGTTTATAAAATTTTTTTCATATAAGTAAAAAGACTTTTCATATACTCTCTCTCTCTCTCTCTCTCTCTCTCCTATATTATTTATATATAATATATATATATATATATATACTATTATTATATATATAATATATAATATATACTATATATATATATATATATATATATATTTATATATATATAACTCCAAAGTTTTGATGAAGTTTATTTTTTTCCAGGAAGATATGTATGATTTCGGATGGACTTGAAACAGTAAAACTACAGTAAGAACGATAAAGCAGTTTAAAGACTAGCGCATGCAGGTGGAAGGGAGGGCCCTCTGGGCTATTTGCGCTACTGCCTTATTGAGTTATAGCTTAAGGTAGAAAAATATTTTTTTATTACAAAATTTACAGTGAAAGGTTTTTGTATAATAAAATTTAAAGTTTAAGCTATAAAATAAAATAATGTTTATTGTAAGAAAACGAATTACTTGAAAAGAAATCAAAGTGGTGTAAACACTTTTATTTACTCGAGGGTGGATGAACGTGACAAGGGCGAAATATTTTAGCGCACGCAGGAATAGGGCGCTGCGGGGCGTCGCGTCGTTTCCGGGCCGGGGGCGCGCCTGCGGGCGCGGGCAACTTCGGTTCGTCTTGCCAAACTGGCGATCGTTTAGAGAGTTGAAACCGTTATTCAGCATAATGCATCTTCTCACCGCTTTTTTCTTCTTTTTTTTCAGTAGAAACCTGAAGAGGGTTCTCAGACTCATTTGAGAGTTTTGGGGACTCAAAAATGAGATCAAGTTATTAAGACACTATAAGTACACTAATATTCAAGTGTTAGTACTTTTATTATATTTCGGCAACCGCACGGTACACACTGGTACAGGTACGGGTACTACACTACAATCAAGCTATTTGAGCAGCATGTTGAGACCTTTTTTTTCTTCTTCTTCTTTCCTACATCCACTTTCTTTCGTCTTCTTTAAGCTTCTTTTTTTTTTCAGGGGCGACCCCCTTAAGAGGGGGGTCTCACAAACTCATTTTGGGGGTTTCTGAAACCCGAAAATGACGTTCTACCCTATGAAAATAGATGTAGACACCTCAGTTGTTCTAATATGTAACTGGAGCCAGAATTCATTCTGGCACCGGCAACATACTCAGGACCGGCCCATATGGTTTTTTCGCATTATTTTACATAGCATTTCTATTTTTTATTCTCTTCTATCACTCACCAATTCAGTTTCTAAGTCCATTTTTAGGTTTTTTGGGGGGGACCCACCTTTGAGTAGCAACTTGAACATTGGATACAAAAATGTTGCAAACATATAAGAGCATACGAGTTTTGAAGAAGATACGATGACTCTACACCTCTTTTGCTAAGATGTGTCATTTTGTGTCATTTCTTGGCCAATAAATGACCCCGCTGGGCCACTGGGACTCTGGCGTTCGAGAAAGTAACTACGGGAATCTTATTTTTTGAGACATTCTACCCCTGTTTTGACACCCGTCATGATACAGGTTTTTGACGAAGGGTACCCACTCGAAAACGCTGTTTGCTGCGTTCTAAAACGCGACGGCTGAAAGCCAATGTCGCAATAGAGGCAATCGAACGGCAATACTCAAAACATATAAACCATCTAATGGCTTCATAACGCTCAGAAACAAAAATGTTAAGAAAAGGGGATAATCTAATACTAAATCTTGTTAGGAGTGAATCGATTCCGTGTAAACACAGAAATTCCGATTCAGCAGTGTGATATGTATTATCGATACAAATATCGGAATGTATTCGGACTACGATATATGTATAGAAGGGTTAGAAGGGGTGGGGGAATCCTAATTCATAGAAGGACAATGCACATTCTAATATACCCAACGAATCTCATATCTTATAACATTAGGATAGAACACCATTAATAGCGTGTTCTATGACGTAGGTTGTATGCTAGAAAGGCTAGAAAAGGGGGTAGGGTATACTCGTAGAGGAATCATCCTGCACATTCTTAATATCACAATTGATCCCGTACCTTATAACTAGGAGTAGACACCATTATTAGCCGTTTTCTATGACGTGATCAGGGTCGGCTAGAAAAGGCTAGAAAAGGGGGGTGGGGTAATACTCGTAGAAGGAAGCATTCTACGCACCTTCTATACACACAATGACTCCCCGTACATAACCTAGGATAAGCATAATACCGGTTGTATCTGAATTAGAGTCGGAAGTGCTAGAAGTAGATATACTATGGCCTTAGAATATAGAATATAGAATATGAAGAATATATTTTGTTAAATGCACGTGACCTTTTCTCGGGTGGCGGTACCCTTTGAAGTGAAGAAAAAAGGGCCTTTATGACTTTGCGTTTTGCGGTTAGATAACTTGGTCCAATCTTACTATTATACTCCATGATAGCATTATTCAGCGTGATGGTAGATAGTACTCAAGATTAGGTTTATGGACCAGTTGGCGATTTGCATCCGTTATGTCTTTCAAAGAAAGATATATGAACTTTTAGAAATAAAAGTAGTCGATGATTCATCTGAATTAGTTTCACGAGCTTATAAAATCAGAATTAGCAAGTGTAGCATTGCAACATCAAATATTATTGATTGTTCATTTGACGGAGCTAACAATATAATGTTCTACAAGCTCAGAGCTCAGTTCAAAAAGAAAAATGAAGATCTTATACTCACCGTATGGGACAAGTGCTGAACTTGGTAGTAGTTGATTCAACAGTAACGTTGCTTCAAGCAGAAAACTTATTTGGATTGGTGGAAAAATCTGCTGGTTTTTAAGCTCGTCTTATAAAAGAATGGCAGTATGGTATATGAACAAAAGCAAACATATTGCCAGAAAAAATGCACAGTTTGCAAAAAATAGGAGCCACAAGGTAGTGGAGCAAGCATAAAGCTCTTTTTCAATTATCGATGAGAATTTTTAAAGTGAGGAAAGTGTAAACTCAGAGAAAGATTCAATTTTTAATTACGTTTATTGGAGTAAACCTGACATTTTTCCCCAATCTAAGTTAATGGCAAGAATTAATCAGTCTAATGGTTAAATTTGAAAACCTATTTATGTTTATTGCTTTATTAGATTTATTTCTTGCTATTTCCATTTCAAAATATTTCAAGTAAACATCGACTATTTAAGCTGAACTTGGTAAGAAGTTGCTTACAAGTAGGGATAAAAAGAGTGATAAACCTTCAGGATCTGTATTCAAAAACAGAATATTATGGAAGTATAGTTAATAGCAAATTAAGAAGATAACATATTGAATGTAGAAGTAGAATTAGATTTCACGGAAAAAGAACTTCAAGAAAAAGGTAATGCCTGGTAAAAAATCAATAGATGAAGCTGAAAAGAATATCCATTTCAACTATAATTTTTTTTTTTTTCAGTGTTTTAGATTGAAGTATCGAAGAAAGATTTAGTCCAAAATTTTAGAAGATTGTTCCCGGTATTCCCAACGAAATTTAATGAAATCGTAAGACTTGATAGTTTCCTACGGAAGTCATTTGTAGTATTTCTAAACTTAATATGTTGAAGAAGTCAGATTAATGATAGAGCTGAAACGTTTTGCAGATTAGTATGGAAGTTTTACAATGGCTGAAAAAAACTACATTAAAAGAAAGACAATCTAAATGGAGAAGAAGAAATCTGTGAATGGCGATGTAGAATTTGAATTTGAAGAAGACGAAAATCTTATGTTTATGCTCTGAAATAAAAATGTTTCGGTGTTTAAGCGTTTTTTTGTTGTTTGTTGAACTCTCACAATTGGATTGTTTACCAACCTATATGTAGCGTACAAAGTTTGTACGAACCATACTTTGTACACAAGTCCATTGTGAAGGGTATTTTGTAACTTAAATAATTAAGATGACTTAGATTATTTAGCCAAGACTTATATAATATTCTTTTATGATGTAGAGATTTTTTCATAACTGTGGATAAGATGTTTATTATAGATGAAGTAGCCAGGACAGTGAAGAGCCAAAAGCTGTTAGGTTAGTAAACAACTTTCTCTATCACATAACCTTTCTTAGTTTGTTGTGTCTGTACATCGTTCATACAGTTTATAGAGCATTTTCTTTTTGTTATAAATATATTCTGCAATTTTAACATTAAAATCAGAACAAAAAAAAAAAAAAAAAACAATAAAGAGGACATTGTTATTCTTTCAATATGCTTGGTTTTTTTTGTTACCGTTGTGACTTGTGTCCCTTTTAATATACTGAGGTATTACAGTAGCATTTAGACTATTATGGCTCCAACAGTGTGATTTGGGTTGCCTAAAATTAAAATATTACTCAAATCTCATTTTCAGCAATAAACAGTGGGTAATTAATTAGTAAATCTTATTTTTTTCTAGCAGGGAATTAGTTTAATGTACAGTACATAATAAATTAATATAATATTTTTGTGAAAGTAAACTAGTCAGAAAATCTTACTTTTTTAGCTCAATCTATTTTCAAGTGACAAATAAGTAAGATGTGCTTTTTAAAGCATGTAAGCCTAATTTCAAAATTCTAATAATTATTCACTCTAAATTCACGGTAAGGGGCCCTTTTCATTCTAGCGATGGCCCCCAAGCAAAGGAGCCAGTCGGGCTGTTGGTTCTATCATTCATAATTATGCTTTAAAACTTTAGGTACTACATAAA